>CAKNWT010046321.1:0-12653 GCA_932066315.1 Andricus coriarius | reverse complement strand
GCTTATTAATAAGGAATCCGGTCCCCAGTGTGTGCCCCTTAGCTCCCTACCATTAGTATACATATATTAGAATAATAATTTACACGTACAGTAAAATTACTATAAGAGTGTACTCAATTCAGTATACGCGTATACTATATTTCATATACGTGTATAGTAAATTCCGTATATACATATACTAAATTTACTGTACGCTGATATACTAAATGGAATTTCATGTTGTGCATTCGTGCTTCCATTACATGTATACTAAATCTAGTATATATTTTTCTAACAGTGTTGCTGAGCTTGGAGTTTCTTCATCAAGGATCGCTTCTGGCTATAATCTGCTCTGTACTAAACAGCACAGATTCTCTTATGCGACTAGTGAATCAACATGAAGTCGTCAATGCTGCTGCGTTTCTATACCGTGCCGCAGATAGGGCCGCAGAGGAGCTTGGCCTCCCATTTGATTCCAGCGAAACTACAAATGGCCTAGCATCACTAACACCTTTGGCGCTCAAAAGTCGTGTACAGGAAGCAGAACATTCGCTTCTATTAAGAGAGCATGCTGACAAGCCCCTTCATGGTAAATTCTACAGCATTAGACGTAGAGAAGAGCTATCGATGGGTCTGCCTAACATGTTTCTCAAGCCTATTGGATTGAGAACGGAGACTGAGGGATTTCTTTTTTCCTGTCAAGATGGCGTAATAGACACCTTAGTTTACCGCGAGTGCATAATGAATGTATCTGTAAGCGATACCAACTGCCGAGAGTGCAAGCAAGAGCCAGAAGCACTTGGACATGTGCTCAGTGGATGCTCAATGTATGCACGCTACGGGTACATAGAGAGACACAATGCGGCTCTGAAAGTATTACATTACCATCTTAGGCACTTTTATGGTGTTGATCTATTGTTCATCTTGCCATAAGCCCAGGGCGAACTCGAGTCTGTTATGGAGAATGATCAGTGTAAGATATACTGGAATTTCTCATTCATCACCACTCAACGTTTCAATGCTACAAGGCCTGATATTGTCCTTCGAGGTCTGAAGACGAAGATCATTTACGTGATTGCATTCTCGGCACAAGCCGATGGCAATATCACGGTATGCAAGCTTCATTTCTTACCCAACTCAACAACATTCCGGCTTGCCAGCGTCAGGCACATTCCATCGCAAACCGGATGCAAAATGCTGTTCTTCATGGAACACTTCATCTGGTCCGCCAACACTGTTCCTCATAATATTCTACAAAGATTGGTAGCTCTAAAAAAGTATCCAGAGGTGAAACTTTTATCTCTAACTGTGCTGTCTGTCGCGTAAGGTCATCCGCGGCTAGAGACCGGACTCCAAGGAACAGTATTGTACGAAGTCTCTTGCGCAAATTTTCCGCTCTCGCTTACCTTCTGGGATAGAAGAAGCAGGTTTGGAAGACGTACACGTTCCAGACGCGTCGGGATTGGTTGCTTTAAGGAACCAATGTCGTAGCTTCTGAAGCCTACAACTTTTCTATATACTAATAATAATACGATAAGTACCAAGTTCACGTTTTATTTCTTTGAAAGAGAATATCATGTGAAATTCGTGATTCTAACTTACAAATATAAAATATATATTTCGAAGGATTCTCTTTACTTAACCGCGCAATTTAATGTTTTATTCCTTTAAAAGAAACCAGCATGCAAACCTTGAGGTTATAAACTTAAAATAGTAGAACTCATTCTTATGAAGATATTTCCATTCCTTATTATAATTTCCTATTTGAAACAAACTTCAAGTGATTATCTTTATTTATTAGGGTGCTCCTAATTACTTGGGTTGAAGAATAACTCAATAAATAGGATTTTGAATATTATGGATCAATGCTTGTTTTGAATTTTCGCGCCTTTAGTTCCTGTCGGTAAACAAGATATCTTTTAAAGGCAATGACAGATATTTACACGCTGAATAGAATTTTTAAGGAATGCGAGGTTATGACATGTCACGAACATCCAGAGGATAGCATCCTTCGTGGAACGTGGCAATTACTTTTAGTAAGCCTCAAAAAGTATGCACCCACCTTGGGAGAAGTGACGATGAACAAACAAACAAAATATCTCAGGTCGAATCTGAAACAGAAACAGGAAGTTTGACCAGTTATATGACAGTTCGAATTAACTGATCTGTGGCAGTTTTCAAGGATACCGTGCGTATCCGACCATCCGACCCCGGATGAACCTGAGTTACTCTGGCCAAAGGCCACTTCGTAGGCGATATGTTCTCCCGCAGTATAAGAACAAGATCGTCGACTTTAATAGGTGGCATCTGTTTTTGCCACTTAGATCAAGTTTGCAACTCGTACAGATACTCTGTACACCATCCCTTACAGATGGTCTGGTACATCTGGGTCAGCAACTGCCGTATTTCTGAGAGTGAAAGTTTATCCTCCACAAGTGAAGGCTCAGGAACCATGTGTATCAGGAACCATGTGTATCGAAGATCCGACAAGAAAAGGCGCTAAAGTCAAGACCACCAAAACATTCGCATCGTCCAACATAGATTGTATCAGTCGTGAGTTCAAACAGCCTTCCACCTGTGTGAGAAAAGTAGACATTTCCTCGTATGTGAGGGTAGTATCGCCGATTATCCTTCTTAAATGGTGTTTCACTGAGCGAACAGCTGCTTCCTATAACCCTCCGAAATGAGAAGCTGCTGGTGTGTTGAACTTCCACTTCATTCGGTGGTCAATGAAGTACGGAGCAAATTTCGCTTCCGTTAAGGGGGGATCCTGCTAAAGTTACAGAGGCTGATTCGCAGTCTTTTCAAAGATAAAACACTGAACGCGGTAGGGCGCATACGAGCGCTCGGGCAGATAGAGCCCACACTAATAACGCTAATAGCGCTCGGTCTAATAGCTCCTAACTGTGTACTTGAAAAGGTTCAACGGACCTTCGAAACAATATTTTGAATTCGTAGAAGTGGAGCAGGAATAGCTAATTAGCGTATTATTACTGTAAGTCATCGAAAATCAACATTTTTTCTGATTACGCGCTTCACTTTTGTATTCTCTTCTATTTGAACCAAAAAGATTCATGAAAAAAAATTTCTAAAGAAATTCACCTAGAAGAAAAATATATTAAAATTAAAATTTTGTTTGGTTTTTCGTTTTAGGCGAAAATTACGAGTTCCATTTTTCCCGATGATTGCAGAATGTAATTGCACGGTGCTGCACAAATGTGCATACAAATCAGCTGCGTTTGAATATTTTTTTCTGAAAAATTTTTTTTCATCATGTTCAGATATGCAATAAAATATTCTAAAAAGTTCTTTAAGATTTGTGTCACGTCCAGCGACTATTATATAATAATTACCGCTATTATTATTATGAGAGAAGTTGTAGGCTCCGGAAGCTACGATCATGGTTCCTTAAAGCAACCAATCCCGACGCAATTAGAACGTTTACGTCATCCACTTCTTCTCCTTCTGTCCTAGAAGGTAAGCAAGAGCGGGAAATTTACGCGAGAGAACATCGTTCAAGACTGTTCCTTGGAGTCAGGTCTCCAGCCACGGATGACCTTACGCGGCACACGGGACAGTTGGGGATGAAGGTTTCAGTTCTGGATACTTTTTAGAGCTACCAATCTTTATAGAATGCTATGAGGAACAGTGTTGACGGACCAGATGAAGTGATCCCAGAAGAACAGCCTTTTGCATCCGGTTTACGATGGAATGAGCCTGACGCTGGCAAGCCGGAATGTTGTTGAGTTGGCTAAGAAATTATGCTTTCATACCTTCAAGACAGCCGATTTGAGAACTACAAGATGGACTTTGTAGCCATGGTACAGCCTGATCAGCTCGAAAAGATGTGGTTGATATTTTGCCCGTTTGTCTCCCTTCTTTGCCGTGATATTACCATCGGCTGGTGCCGAGAATTCAGTCACGTAAATGATCTTGGTCTTCAGATCTTGGAGGACAATATCAGGCTTCGTACCATAGAAGTGCCTAAGATGGTAATGTAACACTTTTGGAGCCGCACTGTGTCTCTCGATGTACCCGTAACGTGCATACTTTGAGCATCCAATGAGAACATGCCCAAGTGTTTCTGGCTCTTGCTTACACGCTCGGCAGTTAGTATCGCCTACAGATATATTTATTATGCGATCGCGGTAAACTAAGGTGTCTATAACGCCGTCTTGCCAGGCAAAGTAAATCCTTCAGTCTCCGATCTCAATCCAGCAGACTTGAGAAACATGTTGGACAGACCCATCGAGAGCTCTTCTCTACGTATGATGCCGTTCCCTACGCCTATATTATTATTATTATTATTTTTTTTTTTTCAAACTTTTTCTCGAGTTAAGAAGAACCCGGTTTTCCATCATAGCCACGGTCCAAGTCGAGTGACTGATGAGATAATAATATAATTAGTTGAATAAATACGATGTATGAACCCATTTGCGATGATGTTGTAGGTACAAAATTAGGAGCATGTTGTAGTATGCAGTTCGTCTTTTACCACTGTTATGCTTACACAGCGGCCGTGAATGTTGGAGGTGACGACAGTCGCCTCTGGATGCTTTCTTAGAGCTACCATGTGTTACTCTATAGGTTTTTAGTCGCTTGCTTCCTGATGGTCCAGAAAGTTTCTTACAATGCGACAGGTGTTTAATAAAACTGCCTTCTGAGCTGCTGCCAGTAACCTACTGGCTCCTAAATGTTCAAGATGTTCAGTGCATCTTGCGTACACATTGCCTGTAGCCGAAATCACAATAGTATGAATAGATGCATGTTTCACATTCCTCCATATTGTCTTTACTTCATGCCTTAGCTCGCTATACTTGTGGATCTTGGTTGTACAGCTTGCCTGCAAATTTCGGTTAAGTGGACAAGCATTGTCGATGATACAGACTCTTCCACCTTTTTTTCTCGTATGAAGATGTCCGGCCGATTGGCTCTGATGTAATGATCAGTCTGGATAGTAACATCCCAATATAAGATGTAATCTTCATTATCTAAAACGGGCATTGGAATGTATCTATAGAAAGGCATCCATTCTGTTAAGAGTCCTAGGTTTAGGGCAAGCTATTATTATTATTATTATTGATAATAATCATCATTTGTTAACTAATAATTATTATCAAATTATATGGAATAATTAATTAATAATTAATAGATAATAATTGTAAACCAATTGTAAACTTTTACTTCGCGAACATTTCTCAATTATGAAGTTTTACTATCATCACCCTAAGCAATCATTACCTTATTGTGTATTCTCAATAAACTGTAACTATGGAAAAAATATACCAACTATGTCAACGACCTCCTTGTGAATGAAACGTAACTTGACCTAGACATGATCCTTTTCTTTACAACTCCAACTACCTGCTCCCACCTAAGCAAGTTTCGAGCCTCGAGAATACACCGATAACTTACACAAACTCTAGCGTAGCGCGGCACCCCAAGTCAATTCATGTGTCACACACACAACCAAAGACTCGACTACAACCCGGTGGAGAAGAAAACCATTAGACCTCGGATGGCTATTTAAATTTATAGCAGAGGAATACTGTCAAACCATCTTCCATGGGACCCATGGATTCCATAGGACTAAATTCCAGATATAAGCAGCAACCCTCAACCTAAAGTTAGTCTAAAATTGGAACAGGACGATAGCCTTTCAAATCGGAAGCATCATTTACCAGTATAGCATATTCTAACAATGAGCTAGAAATAGTTGAATAAATAAACGTATTAAGTGAGTAACACTTCCTTATTTTTTTCTGTCCTAAAATATCCCCCCCCCCAAACCCTTTTTTTGGGGCCTTTAAAGCAGGATCCCCCCTTAATGCTGCAGAAAATAGTTCGCATAGTTGCCGATCCGCTCCCGCGAAGTTCTTACCGTTGTCACTACACAACGTGCGAGGATTTCACGTGAATCAGAGAATCTCTTGAATGCGGCGATGAATTTTTTCGTATTACAATCTGAAGGCACCTCCAAATTACTTGCTCTGGTAGTGCAGCACACAAAGGCAAACATGTATCCTTTGTAATCCTTATGACCACGTCCTTTCGAAGTACGTATGTTCGATGTCGAGCTTAAGTGACGCAACGACTCAACATCAGTTTTACCGCAGAACAACCCTATGAGGTCCAGTATCTTCTCCGAAGATATGAGAGTGTCAGTTAAGGGCCACCATGCATCATGAATTGATGTCCATTTCGAATGATCAGAACCGACATTGGAGAGTCCTTGGGAAGGATGTACGGGTAACGCACATCGTAGTCGAGGACGGCATGCGATAAACAAATCAACCATGGCAGACGTAAGATCTTCTTCATTGATTGATGGGTAAATATTCTCCTTAATATTGGGCCAACGATCCGATAGTTGGGCCAACCGAGATGGCCCCTGCCACCAAATCTGATGATCTTCCAATTGCGCAAGTGATGTTCTTCTTGAAGCGCAGTCGGCTGGGTTGTCCACTCCTGGGACGTGTCGCCATCTCGCGTCTGGTGAAGTAGTCTGAATCTCAGACATTTGGTTGGAAATGTATGTCATCCATCGCAGGGGATGACCTCGAGTACAATCGAAAGTTTTAGCAGAATCGGGCTATAAATGACAACCTAGCGAACGAGACAACCCAAGAACCGATCTCACTTGAGCCATTGTACGCACCAAAAGAAGGACCGCACACAGCTCCAACCTGGAATTCGAAGTTTCTCCTGTCCGTGCGGCCATCGTTTTTGCCATCACAAGTGTGACGAGAGTTTCCTGGTTATGCAATTCGACCCTTAAATAAAAGATTGCTTCTAACGCTTTTCCCGAAGCATCGCCGAAGCCATGCAGCTCGCACATTGTGTCCGAAGACCAAACCACCCATTGCGGGATGTTCAGTGATGAGAGTTCATGCAGATGTTAGCGGACTGTTACCATTGCCAACTATCCGATCGGATCGAAGATATGAGCAATCTCAGAGAACACAGCCATCTTGTCACCACAGTCAGATCTGCTGTTGGTTGAATCTGAAAAGGGAAGCAATCAGAAGTTGGTTGCCACAAGATCCCCAATGCTTTGAAAGTGGGATCCTGATCAAAAGAAAAAGAAGCAGATGTTTCTTTGAATTCAGGTGGAATTCCTACCAAAACATCCTCTTGGCTGGACAGCCATTTTTTAAGAGTGAAACCTCCTGCTCTTAGCAAAGAGTTTCATCCTCAGCAAGTGGATGGAGAGTTCGTACCGCCAGATAGGGCGATAAAGTGAAACCGAAAGTGACGGTCTTTAGCCAGTATGTACGAATTTCCTCATCCGAGGACGATCTTTAGAGCAGTTTCAAAGACAATCCAGTCTCTGTGCGTTGAAAGGCATTGAACACCACCCGTAGTTTTGTGCTCGAGCTACTATCCTGTAGTATGCAATGGTGGGGCAAGTAGTAAACAGTAGTGAGTGGAATGTGTTCGTCCTCTATCACCAATAACATCTCATCCATTTGCATGTATTCTTCGATAACATGCGCGTAAGTCTTACGGAGTTCCGGATCCTTCTGAATTCGTCTCTCCACCTGAAAAAGAGCACGTTGAGCGGCAGCTCGAGAATTGGCCATTTCCATTGAGCGATCTTTGAGTGGAAAGCGCACGACATACCGACCTTCAGTCGTTCGTTGATAAGTGAAGACAAACAGCTTCTCACACTCATCCTCGGCCATACTATATCGAGACAAGTTTGCAGGTATGTCCTCCCGAACACCAAACCTGCTAAAAAACGATAAGAGTTCGTGGTCTACCGTGCTTTGTAAACCCACGATCGAAAATTGGCCTGAAACTGACTACTCTGAAATATGTCCCCATAATAACCAACCCAACAATGTCTGTTGAGCGGTTGGAGTACCCAGTTCTCCTTTCCTTAATTCCTTCTCAAGGATGTAAACTGAATATACGCCCCTGGAATCATCTCCAACCCCCCCCCCCTTTGTACGAAGGGGTCTGCTAAGTTTGAACCCTTCAAATCATACCAGACCTTAACGACAAGACCACCAGGTGGAATATAAGAGATGAGCCGAGACATGACTATGGCTTTGACTAAAAATGTTACCTCAGGATTGATGCGAGAGCATATTTTGACGTTCACAATACCTCTTGTCGGTCTGGATCGATGACGTACAACAACTAAAACAGTAATGTTCGCTGATTGACGAGGTAGCCGAAGTCGCTGTATCAGTGATTCCGAAATAAAGGAAGCCTGAGCCCCTTGGTCTAGTAGAAATCTGGTATGGTGGTGTCCTCTATCAGATCCTTCGGTATTTACAAGAGCTGTGGCCAGGAGCACCACCCCGTTTAGTCATATGGTTGGTTGTGACAAATGTGAAGTAATTCCAGCTGCAGTATTGTAAGTCAAATTAGTAAAAATTGAGCTTTCGGATTGTTCAGGTGGTTTTGGAATAGGAATGGTTTTCATGAGATATGGAATGTAGCATTGTATGATGTATCCCATTACAATGCTGACAACGTTAGGTAGAACTACATTTATAGGGCATATACTTACCTAGACAGTTGAAACACAACTTATTTTGTCTCACCATGTCTTTCCGCTCCTTGATACTCTTCGAACGGAAATTAGGGAAAGGAAAACACATATTCTTACCAGAGCAAAAGTAACAAATGCCTTTTCTTAAGACGGCATTGTGAGCATGTGTGTAGGTTTTCCAAAAACGTATGTAGTTAGTTAGTTTGTTCTCATACCTAGTCAATAGTGTCTGCCATGCTCTTTCGAAATTCTCAGTGTTCGTTGAGATGCTAGCAATGAATTGAGCAGGCTCACCTGTCAAACTGACCTTTAAGTAATGCAGTTCTTGCACCTTTGGCAAAAACTGGTCATCACCTACCATCGAAGTAGAGAGGTTTTGAAAAGAGGCCAACTCTGTATAAATTCCGGAAAATTTCGATAATTCTAGGCTGAAACCAACTGCATTCACGTTTCGTGGATTTGGATTCAAAATATAAGCCTTTGATGCTAAGTATTTTTCCTTCGCCTGAGAAAAAAATGTCAATTTAAAATAATCGCTTTCTGAATTTTCAATTTTTCCGTAATCATTATGTCATTATTCGCGTCAAATTTTGTCCGCGTTTTCTCCAAAAGGTCCAATCGCGCCCTCACTGCATTCTTATTTATTTTTTCTACACCGAGCTTTTTTAAATTAGGAATGGAGTTGCATTTGCCTTTACGATGCTCTTGCTGTTAGGCAACATACTGAGCAAATTACAACATCGTTACCAATTAAGAAAAAAGGAAAGAAACTCGAAGGAAAAGATGACGCGAAAGATACACGTGCTGTTCGTAAGTTGAAAGCTCGCGGCGAAAGTATGGTCCCTCATTGGCGCTATAACTTCTGTAACAGCTATCTATAGCCCAACCGATAATATATAGTCACTTGCCGTTTTGCACCGGTTACCTGTTCACAGGCTCGGTGTGTACATCATTGAGTACCGTTTGCACTCCACACTACTGCACTCACGGGGGTGCGTACCCTCTACCGACACAATCAAAGTTGGAGATTCAAGATAGCGCGCTCTGCTGGCCACGCGTAGGATGGATGCTACTATACACTGTACTTTTGGTACACCAAGCTGAAGTGGCGTTGCCGGTGAATAACTTGCTCTGTCTCGAAGGACCAAATGTGCGAGTTTGCACTTTAAAAAGTCAGCTGGTTCTATAATAATGTTGAAAACAGTATTATACGAATACGTTACGAAAGGGTTTACGAGTAATTAACATTGTGTACATTAAACAAAAACAAGTATGTTTATTGTACCTGTAGTCACTGACTAAAGATACCTAGAAAGTCACATCCACCATTGGTACACTTTTAATAATTCAAGGCAAAAAATGCACTAATTTGAGATTGAATATTAAAAAATACGACGAGCGTAATAACAGGAGGTGGTAATCTGAGACGTGGGTAGAATGGTACTGAGGTTACCCTCGTCCGACCTAAGTACACTTGTCGAGTGAGCGTTTAGGTAAACGAAGAGATCCAGAGCTGTGCACCAGCTAAAGGTCACCCGCTTAAGTAATGAGTCTCGTTGAAATCTTCAACAATATTTGTGATCAATCACATGAGTGCCTTTCCGCCCCTCATGAGAGGTTGGAGAGAGGTATAGGTTTGATTGACATTATTTCTGTGACAAGTGACAGGGATGCCGTCCGCTCCTACGTGACGTTGGAAACGTTGGTAACGTTGGTTGCTGCCGTTACTTCTGGTCTCTCATTGCCGTTTAGGGCATGTCGCCAGGGTAATCAATATAAAGAAAGATCCGGCGGTTAGATGTATCACTAATTTTCTCGGAAACTATCACTCGTAGAAAAAAATGCATTCAACAAAAAATGTGTGTATTGACGCGTTCTACAACTTTTGTTTGAAAATTTTTGCAAAATTTTGCGTATTGGCTGATATAAACACAAGAATTCAGGATTTTTATGGTTATTCCAGATTTCACCTTTAAAATCGCCTTGTCGCAAATTGTCACTATCATATTCGTGATCATGTCTCGAGTAATTTTTGTTCGTTACATTATACTTTCAAGGATTATTATTCTGTACACTTTTTACTCTACAACGTTCATATTCTTGAAATCAGCCGACAGTAATATGACGGACACCATGTGTCCCATGGTATGGGGAGGGCTGAGCGAAATACAAGACCAACGAATTAATTATATATCAAAGGGACTTCCGGTTTGGTTGTGGAAGTAAAGGCAAGAAAAAGAAATCAGCTGAGGAGTATTTGGAAAGAGAAAAGTGGCACGTGTACAGAGCTAGGTTATGAAACCGTACCGCAAAGTCAGGAAGGCAGCGACGTCTGGAGGAGGAGAGTGGAAATTGGCAAGCTGGTATTGAGACTTGAATCGAGTGGTAAGGAGGGAGAAGCTGGTTGGAGAATCAGCTATGGCTATTTGAGGAAGAGTGGTTGTTCTGACAACAGTCAGTGAAAGCAACGGGCTAGTGAGAGAAAGTGAGGATGCACGACATAATGTGCAATAAAGGGAAAGAAGGCGTCGGAGAGAGCTGGAAGGAGGAGATGCGGAAAGAATTGAGAGAATTCAGGCAGGCGATAAGAGAAGAGTGGGAGAAGGAAATTCCGCGGGCGACGCAAGAAAGAGGGTGGGATAGGGCAGATCTGGAAGTGATTTTGGACAAGAGAAGAGAGAATGTGGGGAGGGGGGAATCTCAAAGTGTTGGGGTAAAGGCAGATGAAAATGAAGTAAAAAATGTGGCGTACAGAAGATTCCGAGGGTCGAGAAGTCATGCAGGATTGAAGGAGGAAGAGTTTTAAGGCTGAAGACGACGGAAAATAAATTGGAAATCCTAAAAAGCAGCAGCAAATTGAAGGGATCTGGTCTGTGGCTGGAGGAGGACTTTACAAAGAGAGAGAAGTAGATTCAATTTTGGCTAGGGAAGGAGAAACAGAGACTCGAAACAACAGGCCTGAAGGTGTCAACAAGGAAACTATAGGCGAAGGTGGGAGAAACATACTGGCGAGAGAGCGAGGACATGGAAGACATGGTGGTGACAGGAATAAAGGGGAGACCGACACGCGGCGTTTACGTGTGCTGCTCCCACACGGGAGTTGTGGTGGGGGCCGCCAGCTCCCACGATCTGTGAATACTGGACGGAGGAGAAGAGGGGGATGAAGGACATGTGTCGGTTTGAGAAGTGTGTGAATCAGTGGAAAAATAGAAACAGAAGAAAGCAGAAGTGAGAAGAATGAGAGGGTTAGAGTATAAAGAAGTAAGATAGGAGATGAGTTTGGAGAGGATGCACAATATCGTTATCGAGTTGTCCACTGTAAAGTATAGATCACCAGAGGAGGGGAGATGGAAGTGAGAAGAAGTAGGCAATTTTTTAATTTTGTAAGTGACGGGTATTTTGAGGGATGAAGAGGGAGGAGAGAGAATATTGTTGAATGGTAAGATGGGGAGAGGGCTTTCCGTTTAGATTAATGACATATATAACCTAATAATGTGAGCTTCTCACCAAAAAATATAGTCATCAAAATCACATTTCAATTATAATTTACAGGACATTTCATGCAAAGCCCGGCACCGTATCTCACTCTTCCCTAATATTGATTTGACATTTAAGTAATAATAATATTTTTATAAGTTTGTACAGATTACGTTAGTTTAAAATTGTAACATTGAAGTTTTAATCTACTTATTCGTTTACTGTTAATAAGAAAAGTGTGACGTCACTGAAAGAACTTACGCCAATATCTTTGAGTATTTTAACATCTTCCTTGTACTTGCGAAAAGAATCACAGCAACATCACCATTACTCTTGTCAGCTATAAGCCATGGTTTATGGTTGGTTAATGAATCCCAGTTACTTAATCCTTTGTCTTTATAACAGAAAACATATGTGTAACTATTACTGCATTTACAATCATTAGATAATCCTCAATACCCACCATTAAATAATACAATTAGTAAAGTAACATTTGCTCAATAGTTCTTTAACGTTTATGCTTCGGTTATGAAATTCAACAATATAACAGAATGTAGATCCTAAAAGAACTGCAGAAGGATTTTTGGCTAATCAATAAAAAACTTTTTATTGCTACCTTAAACCTTTTTTTAAATATTTGTTTCGAAAATCTGGAAAAATATTGGTTTAAGACAAAAGTGTCCCGTAGAAAAGA
>CAKNWT010046307.1:0-13141 GCA_932066315.1 Andricus coriarius | reverse complement strand
TATAGTCGTTATCTCATAGAATATAGGCGTCAAGCTAATCATTCTGAGATGCTTACATTTCATTAGACACAGATTGAAAGATAAAATTTAATTACCAAACTCGTTAAAGTAGAGGTACCACATTCGGAAGGTCTTCAATTTTATTTAGAAACTTCTCATGCAATATGTCCTCTTTAAGAAAAGACAAAATGTATCCACTTCAACGTGAAATTTCTTAAGCTTTCTAAATGAATTTAAAGCAAATGTCTAGCGTTATTTTCAATCCAGTCATCGTGTTTCAGAGTCATCAGTAAAGCGCAAAAAAAGGTGGGACGAACAAATGCAATACTCCTTGCGAACAACACATAAAAATGATAAAAACGAAAGAAATGCATGATAATTCCAGAAGTCTGTGGAGCGAAATAAGGGCTCTGGGATATGCTAGACCCGGGTGTAAAGAGTTAACACTTGTGAGTTTAGGAAACGAAACTATTGCTTACTTTGTCTCTATTTGTAGTAACTCTACATATAGTGTAACAGAATCAGGCATCATTAGCCTTCTGAATTTTAATTTTAAGACGCTGTTAATATTTTACATTGTTGGGAAAGGAAAAACTATGTGGGTCAGGTTAAGCCCCAATTTTGTATTTTAGCCAGGCATTAGTTGGGCTCTGATTAGAATAAATAAACTATCAAATTGTAGTCAGGAACTGTTTGTGTCTTAGGCAGTTTGGACCGTCTTACTAATGTATTCCCAATTTCCGACTAAAACAAAATCATTATTGTGGCCGGCAAGGGCTATCCTTAACTGCAAACTGCGTATGCCTGATTTCTGTCGAAGATGCGGATGTATGTGGTCAGTAAATCACCATTTTGCAACAGCTATTAGCAGCATCATATAAAATATCGCATTATCTATTAGTGAAATACGAGATGCAGATTTAAAAAAATTAGGGACAATATGGCCAGGCAGAGAAATCTTTTCGCATTTAAAAGAAATCTTTGTTAAATTTACCCATCGCATATGGAAACAGTGCTCCCAACGATTTCACGGTGCACTACTGCGCTTGCGTCAAGCACATCGTTTTTAATGATGAATAATAGGGAAGAAAGTCTATTTAAAACTATTTTTTTTAATTCTACATATTATTATACTAGTATATTCACCAATAGAATTGAAGATAATTTTCACGGTGAAGACAAAAGTATAAACGACCTGCATTTTTCCAAGTAGAGGATACAATTGATTGATCTATTGATGAAGAATGTCGTTCGCAGTGTAGTAAAGGAATATTCTGGTGCCTCATTATAGATTATATAATACATCCCACAGTTGTTATCTCATAAATTATATGCGTGAAGTTTATCGTTCTGAGATGTTTACATTTCATTAGAGTCAGTTTTAAAGATAAAAAATTGATTACAAAAGTCGAAAAAGGTGAGGTACAATATTTGATAAGCCTTAACTTTGGATGAAGAAACTTCTCGCATGATATATTATCATCGAAAAAAAGTCTGAAATATCATCACTTGCGGTAATTTGACTCGGAATTTCAAAAGCTTTTCAAACGATTGAAAAGCAATTTCTAGCATTTTTTTCAACCCAGAAATCGTCTTTCAAAGTCACAAGTAGAGCGTGAACCTGTGGCAAACAAAGAACAAAATCCAAAATCCTTGCAAAGAACACAAAAAAGGAGAAAAACAAATAATGAAAAGAGTAACCCAGTTCAATCAAGATAAACGAGAAAAAAAGAGTGTCACTCAATGCCGACAAGGAACTTTATGTGTGAAACTAAACCGAAAAAAATAAATATCACCTGATGATAAAAACACTTTACGCATGAAGCTAAATCAGAACACAAATGAATATCAGCCAATCTTGCGACAACACAATTCACGTATGCATCGTAATTTTTTATCGCGTCTCAAACATCAGGAAAGCTCATTTGTACCGCTCTTAGAGCTCACGAAAGTTTAGTGACATTCATATACATACATATACTGTAAGCATGGCTTTGTGGTCTCATTAAAGCCATCCTTACCAACTTTTGGCTCGGGGATAATTAAAAGAGAAAAATAAATAAATAAAGGTAATTTACTAATCTAGGGCGCCAGCCACTAGTGAACTTTCGAAACAATAAACGTTTCCATTAATATAAGTATACATGTATACATAAATAATTAATTCTCATCCCTAGTGACACTTTTTTTTCATATTAATACGAGATTTATAGAGAAATTCTAATGATCAGGTTTATTCCACAAAGGGTTTCAGAGTGGGATTATCTTACCACAACAACAAAAAATAAATAATGAGAAACCACATTTCGATAAAGATATAAGTTTTGATGTTTATTAAACATTTGGGGAGAAGGTCTAACGTAATACAAAATTTTAGTATTCAATCAGTAAATTTTCTTGTTACAGAACCAATAAAGTCATTAAATTTTCGAAAGAAACTAAAAAGTTACAAAACGGATTATAATGACCGCGATTTTCGTAATTCCCACCTAAATTAGATTTTAATAAAAGGAAATGAAGGGGAGCAGTAGTAGGAGGAAAAAGATTTAGAACGCTAGCATATGCTGACGATATTTGCTCTTAGTGAAGAAGGAAGAAGCGCTGAAGGGAATGATGAGAAGGCTAAAAAGGTACTTAGTGGGCAAGAAGCTAATTCTAAATGTAGGAAAGTCCAAGATTTTTAAATTCAGAAAAGGAGGCAGGAATGATGGAGAATGTAAATGGAAAGGGTAGGATGATAAAATAGAGGAAGTGAAAGAATTCGTATACCTGGGTTTTCCTTTTAAGAAAGCTGAAAATAAGGGCGCGCTTGTGAAAGAGAGAGTAAAAAAAGCATCCGTGGTTATGAAGCAAGTTTGGGGTATTTGTGAAAAAGTGTTAAAAGATGATTTTATAAGAAGATTGATAATGTTTGAATCACCGGTGGAAAGCGTATTGTTATATGGTGTGAAGATCTGGGGATGTAGAGAGTATGAAGACGTGGAGAGAGTGCACGAGAAATATCTGAGATGGAGCTTGGGGTTGGGAAAATGCACGCCAGGATACTTATTCAGGGACGAAGTAGATAGATTTAAAATGAGGGTGAGGACAAGGTTAAGACCATGTAAGTTTTAGGAGAAAACGTGGGAAAGTGAAAATCGAGTGTTGGTGGAAGAATGTGTATTAGAAAAGGAAAATGCCAAGGTAGAAGGGCAAGGGTGTTAAGAAAGGAAGAGATACTTTAGAAGGACTGAGATGGTAGGTTGGGAAGTGAAGAGAAGGCATGATGAGGGACAGAAAGAGCAGTTAGTTCTCAAAGAGAGGGGCAAGGAAACGGAATTACAGGAGAGTTAGAACAGGATAATGGAATTAAAATATAATATTAAATACAAGTGGATGAGAGTGGAAGGGAGGGCAAAATATTTAAGAGAAAAAGGTGAAAAGGGAAGCCAGAAGGTAATAGTGAGAGCTAGATGTGGGAGTATGTAGGAATGGGACGGATACTGTTTGGACGAGGGGAAGAGATCCTGCATGTTGTACAGCAGAGGGGAAGCTAGTCTGAAACATTGGATGGAACATCGGATCAGGAAAAAGAGAAGGAGGAGCACGGATCCAGAAGATCGGATCTCCTTTTCAAGAAGGTTAAGTAGCGTGTCTGGCATCAGATATAGGCGTAAGCCAGACAAAAACTATGTACAAAACTTATGTAAGTAAATTGCGAGCGGAAAATATGGAACAAAGAGGTGTGCAGAGGCAAAAGAGGAATGGCACGAATTCGCGTAATTGGTACCCTTTCTCGAAGAAGGATAAAGGATCATAGGAGGTTAAGAGAGGAAGGATAAGTAAGGCAAAATCATGTGAAGAGCGCGAGAACGGCAAGTGTGTAGTATCTGAGCTTGTGTAAATCGTGAAAGATGCAGAGAAGAGCAATATAGATTATAAGAATGTAAAAAGAATTTACTTAGTTGTTAGAATATAAGAAAATGTTGAATGTTAATTAGATACATACATACAAGAAATGATTTTATTTTAAATTCTTATAATTCCAATTTATAATGAGGAATTTTTAGAATCTGCTTCTTTAATATCTAAGCCTTTTTGATTACGTTAAAGCGACCGGCAGCATCAGCTGCGATGTGAAACCCCACTCTTGAAGATTCCAGATGTCAAGCGATTTTGAGCGCAGATAACAATCATTCAACTAATTATTTAATGTAAACGATTCGCGTATGTAAATATTAAATTTTAAACAAGCAAAATTAAAAAATTTGAGTTTAAAATAATCAGGACTGACATTTCTTATATATGAAGGCTTAAAAATAAAAGTTGTTGAATTTCAATAGGTTACGTTTTGAAAGAGAATAAAAGTATAACTTTTTTCATTTGAAGATATTCTAATTTTTGAGCTTTCAAAATCTTATTTATTCAATGCTGAACTGTTACATATTTCTTGACGGAAATTGCTGCGATTTGTTGTGAGAGTTTTACGTTGTAATTAAAGGCTTTTGTACGGGAAAATAATTTTATTTTGTAATCTAATTACTGCATTCGTTTTATACGTTTATTTGATATTTAATTAAGATATTTTCAAAATATTTTGTAATTGCTTACTTATACAATACAAAATTTGGCCATAATAATTAAGGTAATTAGGAAATAGATTATTTATGTTCTTTAGTGCACATGCATTCATTTTTATCGATTCTAAGTTTATATAAGTTATTTCTGCAAAGTTTGGTCCCTATGGAAGGCGAGCGGATTTTTTAAATCTGTTTGCGAAAAATGTTGACTTTTTATGTAATTACCAATTATATGTGAGATTTATATCCATCTTGGGATTACAAACAATATTACATATTTGTATTTTTATTTAAAATTGCATCTTGTGTTAACATTTTGTTTAAATTACCGATGTAAAGGATTATTTACTTGAGGGTTTATATGCTCTACTTTATAGTTCATCATGATTATGCGTCGGGCACCTACTGGAGTTTCTCTGATTTCTTCTGTGGTCAATTGGGTAATTCTGCCGCTTCGCATGTTTATTTTCGCCCTTTTCCTCCTTTAACAAAATTTCTATATATTCCAGCAAGAGCATCAGGGCCCTCCAATATTGCAAAGACATCACCATTAGATGTTGATAATACAATTTTTTCTCGGTTTGTCATAGGGCCATAGGAATCCCTTCCTATTTTAACTCTAATTGATGTTTCGACAGGAAAAGTGTATCTTCGAAGTTCGAATATCAGGCGCGGATTCTTAAAGGAAATAAGCCGAATGAATTTAAGATTTTCAAGACCACAACCACGTCCGTCGGGAGAAGGAAGCCTTATAGGTAGAGCTGTGGACGTACCGGTAGGATTAGCTCTTTCCGAAGGAGATCTGGACCTGGCACGAATAGGAGGATCGGTAGGAGGAAGAGAGTTCTCAGGAAAATTATTTCTTTCAGAAGTAGAGGAAGAAGGTCCGGCTCGAGGAACATCAGCAATGGGTTCGCCAATAGGTAAGCGCTCGAACCGTGATATTACCTCTGTAACAAAAAAGAGAGGACTAAATTTTTTTAATCTCCGTTGGTATTTCATAAACCCTCATGTATAAAATGACCCATTTGTCCATATTTCAATTAGGGCAATCGTCATATTCTTCTTAGAACCACTTGACTAGTCAGCTCTAGTCAATAACTTTTAAGGTGCTGCTAAGATTTCACATTCTTTGCAAATAGAAAAAAATATATAGTTCTAGTTAAGCCTCAATTTATAAATTTAAATGTATTATAAGAAATGTTTTATCAACCCTTCACTTCTGCAAAGTACGCTATTTGTTTCTTTCACTTGTAATCTAAAATTGTCAAGTACACCAAACATCCTCCATCTGCTTCACATGCTTCTTTTCAAGGAGGATAGGACTAAAAGTATCGTGTGTATCAAGGGCGTCTAGTACAGCTATTTTGCCTTCTTTGCGCCCTCGATACACAATGTACTATTAGTTCAAAGATTATTATTAGCTCAAAACTGTTTATTAACTAACACTTTTCCTATCACCATTTATTTGTGCTAGGGTTACCTTCATGATCCGCATGTTCACTACTCATCCCAAAATTTGCCAGAAAGTCTCTTTCCTTGGGCGGCATACCTGACGTTATTTCTATAAAAATAAAATAAATATATTTATGATTTTTTAAAGTTACAAATGTATTAAAAATATTAAAAGTGCGATTCGATTCCTCCATTTTATGTCGTATAAGTTGGTTGCAGCATATCAATGATTCGCGGTGGTCAATCGCCGTGAAGTAAACAAAAAAACGCGCATATATTTTTTGGATATAAGTTATGTATACTAAAGTATCAACGTAAATTTTGAAACTAAACTTTGCTAAGTACTTCTGAAAGATATCTAAATTTTTGTATTTTATTTCAATGAAAAACCTACAATTGTGAAAATTTTAGTAAGAGAACGCGATTGTGTAAGAATTACAAATATTTTTTCACAACTACGCCCAAATTAAATAATTGTTCACGCCCATTAAAAATAAATTGAATTTTAAATTCAAAAAGAGACTATACCTGGTCGAGCACAGAATCCGATTAAGAGCTGTCATTTGACAGGAGCCTCGAGAGGGATGGCCTGTTGCCATAGGCAAACCACTCGAGGGCTAGGGATTGTAACCCCGCTGCTCCGAACCGTCACCAGACAGGGGGTTATTCTTTATTTTAATATGACACCACTAATTCCGTGGAACTTTGTTTTTTTAATCTGTTTGTCAGGCACTCTCAGGGCCGGCTTTGCCGGCTCTCACCTGTCACCACCCACAACAGCAAACAACACGACTAGGCAGTCGTGACCTACGTACAATCACTTCACAACACAACACTCTCGCTTTCTCTCTCTCACATACACTGGGGGAAGAAGGACACTCAGAAAAGTGATCTCGCGGGAGCGATGCCACGCACTCTTATCATGCGGAACTTTACCACCGGCTGCTATGCTCCGAACTTTCAAAACACTAGCAGCCGGTAGTGCTGAGCGCGCACTACTCACGGAAGGTGGGCTGGAATGGTGTTTGCGTCGCGCCGCGGCGCAGGTTAGTGAAGTGACTCGCCATAGACTACAGGCTAGGCGAGCGAATGCACTAGATAAAATGGCGAGTCACTGTAGGACACTCAAATGAATTCGCCTTTACGCATCTTCGCTAAGGGTAGTTGGGGGTCTGTGTACGCAACCCATGGCTTACGCGCCAAATACTGTTGTCGGCGTCTTCTCGTTCACTCTGTGTTCGACCATGGTACGTATCACGTGTACAGTATTAATATAAAACTACGTGTAGCCACACTATTACTAAATTTCATTGGGCGTGAAGCCAGCGATAGATACTGGGCATGGAAGTCGCTGTGCAAAGGATTATTTAAAATTGCTTGGGTGTAACGCCTACAACTTGTTCTGATAGAACCACAAGGAAGCATAGGAAGTTTCGAAGGTATGTGTACTCATTCTCGCCTTCTTAAATTGAACCAAGTGCAGCCGTAGATTCAGTGTGGAGGGTAAGCGAGTAATTTGAGAGTGCCTTAAGCTAAAACCTAACGTCATAAATTGAAATATGTCGAATCAGTGGGGAAACGAATTGTATAGTCAATCATCCAAGATGGCGGTCACCTTCGTTGACCTTTTCTGTCGGTACTAGGCCGACATGTCGGAGGGTCGTCATTGCACATGTTAAATACGGATTCAGGGCCTATATTAAAAGTTTCAAGCCAGTGTGGTAGAAAGCAGTAGGATTTCGATCATCCAAGATGGCGGTAACCTTAAACGACCTTTCGTGTCGGAAATAGACCACCATGTTGGAAGGTCGTCAATGAGCAAATCCACTAGCGGATTTAGCCGTGTGGATAATAACTTCCATATTTTTTTTGTATTAGTGAGCATAATTTTGATATTGATCATCCAAAATGGTGGCTACCTCACATGACCTTTTGTGTCGTTCATGGACCACCATGTTGGAGGGTCGTTGATTCCTTGTGCACGGAATTACTTCAATATCGATCGTCCAAAATGGTGGCGACCTTTCATGACCTTTCTTGTCATTCATGGACCACCAAATTGGAAGGTCGTTGACTCTCAATCCATATAATTTTTTTTTATTTCCTATCGATATTCCAAAATGGCGGCAATCTCTCATGACCGTTCGTGTCACTCGTGGACCGCCATATTGGAGGATCGTTGAATTGTAAATTTGTGAATCAGATATCATAAGGAGGTAGGTATTATCTCCCATTATTAACTCAAAATATTTATATTTTTAACGGGATTGTTTAGCTATGACGTGTGAGGCATCAATGGCCAGGAATAAATTAATCTTTTGTGACCCGTATTTTTAGTCGTATTTATTGAGACTGTTAACCTGGATTCTTTTCCTTTGCTTAGGATGTTCCCAACCCTACCCGTCTCTGTGTTGAGCTAGTGGAAGTAAGAACAGTAAATGTTTTGGGTAGCAATTCAAACTAAACTCAATAATATATCTTTTGTTCGTTTAGGATTTGAATGTGTAAACGATCTGGCGCCCTCCAGGCAACAAATTCATAGTCATGAAATATGAATTAAGTGGCCAATGAAGCTATAGGTCAACAATAACCCTTTTAAAATTCGTTGGCCAATAAACCATTAGATTATGGTTAACCGTTGGAAAATCAGGTGGCCGATAAGCCCGTAGGTCAATAGATCGAATGGATGGTATGAAAAAAAAGTATTGGCTTGGGCATCGGCCAATAGAAAATCAAATAGAAGTAGGGATTGATGACTGACCTAGGTCGGGGTCAATAATCTCAAGAATATATATAATAATATCTAGAATATAAAATATCGAAAAGCTAAGGTTACAATGGCGCCCACTGACGTGAGGCGTGAAGATCTGAGCAAGGAAAGTGTTAATTGATTTCAACAATTTAATTGATTGATAAATAAAAAGTTGAAAATTAATTCATTGAGTCAAAATTTATTAATTGAAAACTAATTAATTGAGTGAAAGTTGAGCAATTTTAAAGATTGGTTAATCAAATAAGAATTGATTAATTTGAAATTGATTATCTGAATAAGAATGGATTAATTGGAAATTAATTAATTGGATAAAAATTGATTGATTGAGAAATAAATAAATAAAATAAAATTGATTATTACAAAAAAATTTGATTAATGAAATAAGAATTCATTAATTGAAAATTACTTAACTAAGTGAAAAATGGATTGATGGAAGAATCAATTAATTAAACAAAAATGGATTGGCTTAGAATTGACCAATCAAAATGAAAGTGGTTAAATGAAAATGAATTAATTAGATAAAAGGGGATTATTTTAAAAATAAGTCAATATAATAGAAATTGATTAATTAGAAAACTATTAATTCAAAATTTAATTGTTGAGTAGGCGTGATTGAGCACTGGCCGGGAGGTTGGCTCGTGATCCGACGCGTCATTTTAAGATTAAAAACAGCTCACAAACACTAGGCAATATGCACACTAAAATTAAAATAGTAAATTGCCCCGTAAACGCAATAGTAGATTTTGGAGTGGCCGACAATTATATTGGAGCCCAAGCATTCGGTTTAGCTGAGTTGGCATGCAAACCAGTAACTTGTCCGGGAATTGAATTTTTGGAATCTGGCTTCGGGGTCACGAAAATTATTGAAGGTAGTGGTACACTCCCGGTATTTTAATAATTTCAACAAGGAAATCGAATTCAAAATTATCTCGAGTTCGGGAAATAGGTGCATTTTGGGAGTAAAGTTTGTGGGACAATTCCAGGTTGTTTTTGAGCAAGATACTTAACTTGAGTCGGAGTACGAGCGAACTCGTAAAGAAACCACAGCGATTTTGACGAGTCATCGCTGGAATTTTCACTGCATTGCTCAATCAGGCGTGATAAATTAGAAACCGCCTGCAATTATTAACATTCAGGCCCAGGGTTTAGACAATAAGAGAGTATGATCACATAAGGAGTACAGTCGAAACTGAGTGATCCTTTTAGAAGAATTGAGTATATTTACCATTTTTCTTATAAGAAAATAGCTGTAGGCATTTTCTTTCAGAAAATTAAATTCACAAACAAAATGGCAGATCAGCCCGAATTTGAAATACCTCAGTTTATTACGGATATGGATGAGGAGGGATTAAGAGACTGGTTCGAAAATAGGGGGCACAGTGCACGGGGCTCTGCCCCAGTGTTAAGGGATAGGGTCATTAGACTCCTACAAATAGAGGCAGGCATGCCAGGTATCCGTTGGTCCAGTGAGGACAATAAGGAGGATAATAAATTCTCCAAATTAACCCCTACGGAAAATATATCACAGCTTAGAGAGACTGTAGATACAGCCGGGGATTCCGCGGAAATTTTTGAGAAATTTAAGGAAACCTCTCTCAGCCTGGTGATGAGGCCTGATTTTTTAACAGGTGTGGCGACCCCTAGTACCCATCCGGTGAGTACGGAGACTACCAGTTATAGTTTGTTAAGAATTAGCGCACTAAATCCAACCCCCTTAACCCACAGTCCACACTTACAGTAGCACCCTTATTTTTACAACGGTCGGGTCCACTGCGGCAAATTTTAGTTCTAGTTCGAGGTACCGAATATCGTCTCAGGAGCAAGAGTCCACGTGCGAGTCACGTATCAGGGCGGCTAATCAGCGTTATTGCTACCCCTGTCTTGGGAAGGGAGGGTATACCCGATTTTCCAATGGGACATACTTCTGTTATGACGGACCGGGCAGATTATGGGCGCGGACCAAGTGAAGTTACCGCCTCGCGTATGTTAGGGGCAGTACCAAAAATTCTAGGGCCCGGACGAGTAGTGGTGGATACCAAGGGGAATAACCTCAACGATTTGGAACAGGGTGAGATCAATGGCTCGCACATAAGAAGGGAGTCAAGACAGGTCGTGAGGCCATCAAATGAGTCGGTTAGGACGCGAAGTAGGCCGGAGCAATTCTCAGGCTACAGTTGGGCCAATAGGCCACTAGTTCCGGGATTCGCGAATAAACCCACCTTCCAAGGAGGTGTAACGAACCCTCCCACATCAAATAGTACACCCATTTATGGTGCGATAGCGGCAACCGGGGGGTGCTATCCAAACCAACCATTTCAACAGTTTGCGCTAAGCAGGTCTCACGGGTCGCATGGTTTAGACCATCAGGAACCTGACGGGGTAGGTCGGGAAGTAGTTAGTTGGGAAGCTACAGAGAACCGTATCCCTAATCCAAAGCGGAGTAAGACCTTAGGCTCAATAGTAAAGAATTGGGGCCTCAAATATCCTGGGATAAGCACATCAGCGTCGAGAGTTTTCTGGCCAAGGTACAGAATGGAAAGGAGGTATGCTACCTCATTGACGAAGTAATGTTGACCACAATGCCATCCCTCCTGGATGATCTACCGGCTGAATGGTTCAGTATGAACCGATGGGCGTGGCCCACTTGGGGTGATTTCACAACTGGGGAAAGGCGGATCAAGTCAAAAGTACTTGCGATTCCGCCTACTGCCAGGGAAACTAGTAAGGGAGAGCATACTACGGGTTGATGCTACTCCCTTTATTCCTAAGCTGACCCAAGCTTTGGCAGACCAACAGGACATAGATCTACCTAAAAAGTCAACACGCATCAACTCATTAAATTCAACATCGGCCGTGAGTAATAGGGCCGATTCAAAAAGTAAATATAGTCAACGCAGCCTAATCAATAGTACGCATGGGCGTCATTCCATAGATGCGGCTATAAATGAGCTGAGCCAATTCAGAATAGAGACTTGAGGAGTTGTGAACAACCCTGATTAACCTAACCTAACTTTGAGAGTCGATGCCGACTGTAATCAGCTTCAGCAGAACTCAGGAGAACCTGAGTGTAGTATAGAACAGATCGTGAATGATCTGGAAGGAGATATTCAAGATTTAGGTGCACCGTTCCACCCTAATCTACGTAGAGGTAAAGCCGCACGACCCTATATTGATGTCGTGACAGGCGGAAAGCCCTGTCATTCATTGGTGGGCACGGGATCAACGAATACCTTCATGGGAGCGAACGGACTGAAAATCATTAAAGCAGGAAATAATAAATTAAACCTTAACAAGAGGGGAGCGGTCATGATGGCGAATGGTACCTTAGAGTCCGTCATGGGCGAAGCTTCGATCCCCATCAGCTTGGGAGGTGTGCCCCGCGAGATGGCAGTCAGAATAATACCTGGCCTTACTGACCTGTGTGTGTTAGGCATGGACTTTGCGGAGGAATTTGGGCTTATAATCCACGCGTAAGATAGAGAAATTTGGATGGCTGACGAGCCACTCATAAAATTTTCTTTCGGGGTAGTGGACGAAGGCGAGCCCTTGAGTTGTAAAGGAATTGCCACCTTGTCGGAAGAGGAACGGGAAGAACTCAACTCATTTTTAAAACGAGTGCTTCCTACTCCTCCTGATAAATTACCTGCGGCTAAGTTCGTCGAGCACGTGATCGACACCCAGGAAAATTCTCCGATTAGACAAAGGAATTACCGCATGTCACCAAAGGTTCATGAGGCCTTATTGGCAGAAGCCCAAAAACTTATTGATAATGACGCCCTCATCAAGCGAATGGTGTAATCCAGTCGTGATGGCTCGGAAATCAGATAGAGGTTATCGGATGCGCATTGACTTTAGAAAAGTTAATGAAGTCAGTAAGAAAGACGCATATCCGTTACCCTTCATGACTGAAATATTGGATAAACTGAGCTCAGCTCGATATATTTCGACGCTGGATTTAAATAAGGCGTATCATCAAATTCCTTTGACTCAGGAAAGCAAAGAGAAGACCGCCTTCATCATACCTGGGAAGGGTCTCTACCAATATCGGCGGATGCCATTCGGACTTACGGGAGCACCTGCGACGTCCCAGCGATTGATGGACAAGGTGATAACACCGGAAATGAGGCCGCACGTGTTCGCATATTTGGACGACATAATATTCGTTACCAAAACGTTCGAAGAACATCTCTATTGGTTAGAGAAAACCATTAAAAGGGTTCGGGAAGCTGAGTTGACTCTCAAACCTGATAAATGCGACTTCTGTAAGCTACGAGTCCAATATCTGGGATTTGTAGTGAACCAGACAGGGCTCAACGTCGATGAGGATAAATTACGGCCAATATTGGAATACCCT
>CAKNWT010046296.1:0-14951 GCA_932066315.1 Andricus coriarius | reverse complement strand
TCCGTTTTTGGTTCAAAATTGATTCTTTATGAGTTGAAAAATCAACTATTTGATAGAAAATTAATGTATTTTGTTAAAAATTCGTCTTTTTGGTTAGCAAATTAATATTTTTCTTTGAAAATTCATCTTTTTTGGTTATGAATTCAACTATTTTGTTAAAAATTATATTTTTTTGCACTTAACTTGTGGAAAATTCTTGTTTTTTTGTTAAAAATTCATTTTTACAATAAAAAATTAGCGATATTATTTTCGGTTGAAAAAATATCTTTTTAAGTTAAAACTTCAACTTTTTGGCTTAAAATTCATCTGTCTTGTTTAAAAATTAACTTTCTTGTTCAAAATAAATCCTTTGCGGTGAGAAAGACAATAATAAAATTTCGATTTTTGAGGAAGTTTGTACTTCAGCTTCTTCTTAGCAGGAGATATGAAAATTTTATTTATTTGATATTTTATTATTTCATGAATTCGTAAAGTACAAAATTCTGGTCTACGGTTTAAAAAAAATTAAAAATTATTATTTCTATTAGACACCCTGGAGTAGATGTAATATAATGCAGGAGTTCAAAGTGGAAAAGCCACAGAGGAGCTTCAGGGTACCACCGGAAAGGACGCACACACGATATGCATACAAAGATCGTATCGATATAATATTAGTCAAAGGCACAAGGGCAGTATGTAATAGAGTACCGAGACTGCGAATCACTGCAGACCAGTATCAATCAGGGTGAGCCATTCGATTCGTGGGTCATCCATCAATTGAACGATCAATCGCTGTAACCCGACCGAAATGTCATTCGACATTGGTTCCGGACTTGCAGAATCCGGCGAGTATTGCGATCCTTCATCACTCAGTATTGCGAATCGAGCCCTAGTCCTAGCTTCTGAACCTTGATCTCTCATTACTTGATCTTTAATCTGATCTCCGTGTCGATATAATCCCCATTTAAAAAAAAATCATTCTTGAAGAAATTTCTTTTTTCTAAGAAGTGCGATGAACGGAAGGAAATTTTATCCTAATATTTAGCAAGACTGCCTTCGATTTTAATACTTATTGTTACAATTATTATGGAATCATAATATTAAAACAAATTGATATTAACATTCTAATTCATTCATTCACCTTGTACGCATTGAAGCTCCTATTCTTCTGCTCGCTTTTCGCGTATTTTTTTGTTTCGCGACTTTTTCTGTCATGTCAATGTGACAGTTTATCAGATTGAAATCCACGTTAAAATTCTATAGAATTGATTGCCCACTTGGAGCAACATGAAGTTGTTTCCCTTGCATCGAAATGCCTTATCGTTGATTCTCAATTGATTCACTTGGCACTTTACAAGGGGAACCTACACCCTTCCAGTAATTGGTTATTACAAAACATGTAGCATGCTGAAGTAATAAGATACGCTTTTCAAACATTTGCAAGAAAAACGGCTTTTAAATGTTTTCCGGTTTGTAACGGAAAAGTCCAGGTTTCTCAATTCCAAACACTTTCAGTTTCGAAATTATCAATTATTAACCCTAGAACCGCACACATATATTAAACTTACCCGTACCGCACACATGGGTTCGTGAGACCCGGGCAGCTTCGCGTGATGATTATGATGCCCCTGTTGATCCGATTTACACTTTTTTTTTTAGAAATGTTTATCAGGATCTTTAGAATAGAGCTAAGCAGTATTGGATCATTTTGAATAATTTTAAGATACAAAAAACTCAACTATTTGGGGAAAAAAACTAGAAGAGGTGGTCAAAAATCGTGTTTTACAACAAAAAATGCCATATTCCCATGTTTTGTTTAATTGCAAAAGAAAATAGGGGAGTTTAAAGAGGACATATGGAAGAGCGAAAAAAAATACTTTCAATATATTCTTTTCAAAAAATGTATTTATTGAGCAGGATGAATATTACTAATTCCATAAGAGAGTAGAAATGTGAAAACGAGGAGAAAAGTCGGAAACTCTTAGTAAATACATATAATAATGTTATGCTAATCATTTATTGAATACACATTAAGATTTCTGTGAACGAAATTTAATTAAAACTATGAACTTCTCTTGAGCGCATGAAAGTTTAATCAAATGAACGCCCGCATTCCTGGCATGAAAAAGATCTATGTTCTTCGCACATTGGGCTTTTGCAAACAATCCAACACATTTTCGTTTTCCTATCTTTTTTGATGTCGCAGAATTTACATCGGATCCTTTTTGGAAGAATTATGGGTTGTTCGCTGAGAGAAACTTCTACGTTCAGTAGATGGGAGATGTGAGTACGCAGATCTCGACGAAGCTGTGGTACAGCATTACGTGCGCGCAAATGGGGGTCCATCAAAGCTAGAGACAGATTCATGATAAACTTGTGGCGAGACATTTTTTCGTTTCATACATTAAAATTATAAAAATTATTATATATATATTGTATATATGTATAAATAACAAATTTAATTATTTATTTATTCATTTAGCCAACTAAAATGCATGACATTTTCATTCTCATGTCGAGAAATCTCTAAGTTTTCAACGTATACTTTCGAAATTCAAAAAATTTGAAACAATTGTTATTGTTTACAAGCAAAAAGTTATATAATTATTGTAAAATTGCCAAACAATGTTAAAACAACAATACACTTACCTTAAGAACTTTTACTCATAAACCGCACACATGGGTCTCTGAGACCCTTGACCAAGTTTGGATGATGACACTTTGAGCCTCTTGGGTAAAATGACGTGCACAACCACTTGGGTCGATCGGCAGAAGCCTCAACTGAATTTACATGGGTGGGAGAAGTGCTTTTTCGATAAATTGTGGAGGTGAGCGACAAAAGTCACTTTCTCGCTGGGTCTGCCAGACCCAGTGTGCGGTTCTAGGGTTAATTATTGTTTCAAAAATGGTTAAAACTCTTAATATTGAAAAATTGGTTAAATAATGGATTTTTTCATGGTTTATATTTTTAACGTTAAGAAATAAAAATATTAATTAGACAATAAAAATAACTGTATTTGAAAATAGTAAAAGTTATGAGTTCTCGGCTATTCTCAGTTATGTTACGATCTTTAGTGACAGAAGTGGGTTCGATTCTTTGGTTGAGTGAAGTTTTTTCTAATCTTTGCATTCAAAGTTTCATCATTTTTCATGTAGTGGCCATTACAATTTGTAGTACAAATAACGATGTGAAATAATATATGAAAAATTAAGAGCCATAAGAAGCCATAGAATCACGAGAGCTTGCATGAGAAAATGCATGGACGTGAGGGAAGCTAGAGCAGTATGCCAGAACAGAAAAGTGTGACGACAAATAATTTATAAAAAGAATGTGAGTAGAGTGAATGACACCTGAAATAAAGACCTTGTATACTAATGGGCCCAAGTAGGGAGCCACACATAACAATTTTGTGAGATTCTCCACGTGGGGTGATTGCTAGAGAGATTGATCAGCAGCCTGGGTCGGAGTAGTGTTGCGGAATAAACGTGTTATTCAAATAAAGCACACGAGAATTCCAGATCAATCTAAAATATCTATACCTTACACCTATATACCTATCTACCCTCTACCTATATACCCATCTGTACACTCCTACTTTCCAACCGAGCAATTCACGCCTACCCCGAAAGGGAAATGGCTTAATGGTATAATAATTATAATGATATGAAACTCACATGACTTTTTTTAACCACTTCCGAAGCTAAAATTTATTTATGTGGATTCAGCTTATGAGGACTTGTAAAAAAAAGCAAAGCAAAAGCCATGATAAACAGAAAACAATGAAAGCTCGTGCACAAAGACTTTCTTTTAACTTTCTAAGGTGGGATATTATATAGAGTATCTGAAGCTGTGTGAGTTGAGTTGCTACATGCTGCGTCTAGCATATGAAGAAAAAGAAATGTGCTGTGAAAATGTGGCAAATAAAGCAGCCTGACTTGTGTTTATCCAACGTCTACTTCAGATTTTCTGAGAAAATATAATTATTGTCATTGACTACCTTAAATTTGGTTAATCTGCCTCAAGAAATAAAATTTTACGATTTTTGTTTCCCTATCCGAAGCTTGCGAAACGTCATTTTTGATATGGAGATTTTCAGCAGAATTTTTATCAGGAAAGTTGAACCGAAATTGGAGGAAATCGAAACTGACAATTTCGTGATATGTGATTTGTCTTTCGATCACTTTGTACTACCTAATAGGTGATATCCCACGAATAACAATTATATGAATTTGTGAAATCAAAGTTTGTCAAGTAATTTGTGAAAAAATATTTAATAATAAAATATATAAAGCAAGTTTTTTATAAAGTTCCCTACATACATTTTTTAATCAATTTTAAACCCCATATTAAACTTTGCTTACAACATTCAATCCCGCCAAGTTTTATTATGTCTAATGTGGCATTTTAAAAGGTTCTTAAAATTTTATGTAGGGCACTTTCTCAAAAAGCTTCTTTGCATATTTTTTTATGAATATTTTTTTCCCAAATTACAAAGAAAAAAAATGATTTAGCTGTCCCAGCTAGAGATTTAGCTGGATTTTGTCTTCTAAGAAAATATAGCTGTGTTACCTAAATATATAGATGTTTTATCTAAGTGTGCTATCTAGATATTATCTATCTAATTTATCTAGATAATTTCTATCTGCAAAAATTTAGCTAAGATAGCTATATATTTAGGCAACACAGCTAGAAATCTAGGTAATACAGCTATATTTTCTCAGAAAAAGAAATCCAGCTAAACGTCTAGCTGGGACAGCTAAACCATTTTTTGCAGTGAACTTGGGCAACTTTGATTTTGGAAATTCATATAGTTGTTCTTGGCAGACTTTTTGCATTGCAGATGGTTTCGGTGGGAATAATGTTTTTTTTTGTAATTAAAAAAAACATCACAGAAAAAACAAAAGTGAATTTTTGTTTCGGGTAATTTGCAAATAGATAAAGCTGAATTTTTTTGCATTGAATCAAAAAAACATTCAATATAGTCGACATGGTAACCATTTCCCATGTCGTGGGTAAATCTTAACACGTGAAAGTAATTTTTCTGCAAGTAAAGATTACTCTGAAATCGCTATTACTATTAAAATCGCTAAATTACTATTTACAAAATATGAAAAATTTAATTAATTTTCATTAAAAATTAATTAAATTGTTTAAATTTATTTATTCTCCAATGCAATCAAATGTTACCATATTATTCAATTAAAGTTTCGATTTTATTTTTGAATTTTTATTTTAAATGAAAAGGTTTGTGGCTAGGTTCAGTGAAAATAATCGATACTTGATTTTCTATAAAATTTCAAAGAAATACATTTTATTCTCTCAAATAAAAAAAACATCATTGTTGAATGATTGTAAAAACATTAAATTTCTCACCTGTACTCACTTCTGCAACCTGATATATTTCAGGGGTTTACAGAAAATTTTAATGGAAAGTCTGTAGTAACAAATTCTCAATTATTATTGCAAGAAATTTCGATATCATCGATAGGTTTTTAAATTTGACCATTTATGTCAATTCTGAATATTCATGTTTTACACTAAATCCGTGAAATTTTAAAAACTGTTCAAGATATTAGAAATTCTTGAAAAATGTGTCAAGAATCTGTTGCTACTGACTTTCCTTTAAAATTGTGTACCAATCGGTTCAATAGATTAGGATATAGAGGTGAGCTCAAGTGAAAAAAAACAGATTTTAACATAAAATGTGATTCACTAAAGTTTTTAATTAATACGGATATCGTATTTTTCTAAAATACATATCGAGAATATGTTGGCATAAATTTATATGCTTGGATCTATCCAACCGATTTCCATTAAATTTCAACGAAATGTCTGTAGTAACATATTCTCGATAGAAGCCGTTCAGAAACTACGTCACACTGCCAAAGGGGGAGGGGCAGGTAACAGATTTTGTAACGACTTGTGACGACGGTAGGTCGAAGGGGTTAACTCAGAATGTGGCATCACACTCTTTTGCCTATTCCTTACTTTTCTCATTTTAAAGAATGCTTTATTTTTCACCTGTCTCCGAGAAACTTCCCCCTTTTTTGCTTAAATGTGAACTAAATTAATATAACCCATTAAGAAAATCTAACTATTTCTGGTTGAAAGTTTCTTCTTTTTCATTGAAAAGTCTACGATGATATTTTTGATTGAGAATCTTTCTTTCTTAGTTAAAAATTCTACTATTTGCTTGAAGATTAAACTGTTTTGTTAAAAATTCTTTTTTTTATTGTTGTTGAAAATTACTTCTTTTAACTTAAAATTTAACTTTTCCACTATTGGTTAAAATTTAATATTTTATAGTTGAAAATTCAACTATTTGCTTGAAAATTTATGTACGAGTATTGGTTGAAAACTCGTCTTTGTTGATGGGAAGTTAATGTTCTTGATTGAATTTCCAGCTAATTGGTGTAAAGTTGAACTAGTTTATTAAAAATCAATTTTATTAGTTCAAGATACATCTCTTTGCTTGAAAATGTTGTGAAAAACTCGTTTTTTTACTTGAAAACTTAACAATTTGGTTTAAATTTTTTTCTCAAGGACTGTAAAAGTCTTTACTTGTCAAAAATTTAACTTTTGGGTTGAAAGTTTTATTATTTTTGTAGCTCATTCAACTATTTGCTTGAAAATTAAATTCTTGTTAAAAATAAATCATGAAATTCATCGTTTGAATGATTTTTTTTGTAAAAAAATAAACCTGAGTTGGTTGAAGATTCAAATATTTTGTTGGAAATTCTTCTTGTTTGGTTGAAAACTCAACTATTAGATTTATCGTTGAGAATTGGTCTTTTTTGGTTGAATTCAACTGTTTTATATTAAAAATACAAATCTTTTTTCAGTTGAAATATCAAATATTATGTTTTTTCTTGCGAATTAATCTTTTTGATGGGAAAATTCAACAATTTGGTTGAAGATTCAACTATAAGTGGTTGTAGTTTAATTTTTTTGTTTGGAAATTCGACCATTTGGTTGAAAATTTAGCTTTGTATGTCGAAAATTCAACTATTTTTTTGAAAATTTGTCTCTTTTGCTTGAAGTTTCAAGTATTTTATTGCAACTACAACTGTTTGGTCTAAAATCAACTTTTTCATTAAAAATTCAACTATTTGGTTAAGAAATCATCTTTTCGGACTTAAAGGTAAAGTATTTTTTAACAAAACTCAACTAGTTTGTTACAAATTTACCTATATTTTGTTAAAAATGGAATAAGTTTCGACTTGAAATCTTAACCGCTTCATATTGAATTCAATATTTGTACGTATACATTAATTTCATCTAAAAAATGTATTGCCATATTATTCCTCTATATTTGTTTGTATGTTGAGTGTTTTATTTTAAGCGTTTATTAAATGAAACAAAAGAAAAAATGTTCACTTTAAAGGGATGGGCGGGTGCTCGTATTTGTGACGTTACCCTGGGTGGTTCAAGCTTTGTGTGGTGTATTTGTGTGGTGTGCTTTGTGTGCTTTGTGTATGTGACTAAGAATATGAGAGATGTAAAAAGAATTTTCGATATCTATAAATAGTTTTCAAAATTTTTTCACTGATGTCATTCACAGATTTTAATTTATTACATGAAATACGTAAAAAGGTGACAATCTTAGGAAATGTAGAATCCAAGTTTAGAGAGAGAGAGAGAGAGAGAGCTTCGAAGAGTTCTGTCTGTAGTAATTGATCGTCCCTCCTTACCTCCTAGGCTAGGGGCAAGGGGTCAGGCGATCGTAAGGATGGGCGAGGGTCGTGGGGACACGCCACCTGTTGCCATGGCTACCGCTGGGAGAGCAACAGCCTCGCGGCTGATTTGAATCTGGTTTTTGATCTGCTACATTACTTCTTCCTGCAGAGAAAAATGTCCTCGAGTCAATTCCTAAATACGTATCAGGAAACGAATCCTCGAGAATCGTTCGCAATTTTAATCAAATTAGCCTCCTCAATGTTTTATCTCTTCTCAGATATGAGATTATATGTATCTGCAAGTTGGGTAAATGAGTTAGAAAAGGAAGGAATAAATACATTTCTTATAATTACACATTACACTTTTCAATTAAGATCAACAATCTTTGTAAACAAAATTACGGAAAAGGCATTGAATGATCAAAAAGTAAATTAAAGTCTTTTCACAACGTAAAAAAGGTAGTTTATGTAAACGCTAAGGATGCGAATGTATCGATCGGATTATTGATCAAGCTCTGAGCAATTCCTAAGAAGTTATAGACTCCTTGTAAACTTTAATTAAACCTAGAGACGATTTGCTCGTGAAATTTAAGCACTAAAACGTCACTGAGGGAAGACTAGGGTTTCATAAAATTGCAAATTTTGTCTCTTTGCATATCTCGAACTATCGAGCGTAGCGGGTCATTGCGCCTTCATCTGCCTCTTTCCTGAAACATCCACGGACAAAATTTACATCTAATAAATAATTCTATCAATAAAAAAATATTTATTCAACGTTCAACGAAGAAACAGTTTTTTTTAAACAATCAATTATACCTATTCACACAAGTTCCTCTCAGATGCGAATCTTCAATGTCCGAGAAGAGCCAGAGTTGTTCAGCTATTCAATTCTTGAGTTGAATGAAATAAAAGGTTATTTCGAGAAGATTAGACTTGCGAAGAATAAATTAAATGTATTCAAATATTTCGAAAGGTTTTTCATGCATTTGATTTATGAAGAAGTATATGAAGCTAATTTATTATCAACGTAAGTAGAACATATCAGTATTTAGTCAAGCACATGTATTAATTCAACTATTAATGTTCGATGTTTAGTTAGCCAACTTATAGAAATGATAAAATAAAACAATTATATAATAAATTGAATTATTATATAATAAATATACTTAATAAATTATACAAATGTATGTATTCGTAAGTAATAGTAAATAATTAATAAAAATTAGTTATTATTTTGTAATTAATATTATTAATTGACCGACTCCATTGGTTACCGAAAAAATATTTCATTTTTTAGAGAAAATTATGTGACACTTTTAATTTTAAAAAATTCTGTGTACAAATTTGGAGGAAATACAAAGACCGAGCGCATAGCCCTAGGCTTCATTCCCGATTCGAGTGAGGTTTATCGTCCTCTTCTGAGATCCACCAGGTACTTTGAAAATAAAGTTTACTATTTTCTCAAAAACATCACGATTCATCTTTCGCCATTTTTCGGTCAAATTTTTTTATTTTTAAGGAAGACCACATAAAACTTACAGGATGTATTCTTTATATATAATAAAGATTCATTTTTACATAAGAAAATGTCTACGTGCAACGAAAAAATGCAGCTGTTTGTCCTGAAATAACGGTGCAAATAGCCGCGACCTTCAAATAATTGAAAAAGTAAAATAGATTTGCTTTTTCGGGAAACAAAATTTGCATGCCTTAACAATTCAATCAAGAAAATTGAATCCATTTTTCGGAAAAAACTAATATTTCCTTCATTTATTATAATTTTTTTTTATTTATGTAGAGAAGAATTTAATTTGTATCAAAAAGTCTATAAAGAAGACTCACTGTAAAAATTTTACTGTCGAAATATTTGAAAATTTTTGAAAAAAGCGATTTTATAAAAAATAAATTCTCTCACCCACAAAAATGGCAAACCGCTTTTTTGAAAAACAAACTTCAAACTTCAAAATTCAAATACTCACAGTCTGTCTGATTTTCATGAGACTTAGTCAATGAATTAATGTAATAAAATCATGACCAATAAATAATAAAATTGTTATACAATTAATTACATTTATCCAGGAATATTTCAGTTTAAGTAGTAATGGGCGATGTTTGGTCAGAAAACATAGAAATTATACAATAAGACACAGCAGCCTGCAAGAGGGAAAAAATGTCCTGAAAATTGATCCAAAATCTGGCTTCATAGAAGAATACTCTATCGTTTGTAGGTTTCAAAATCGCAAACCGTGAAATCGTAGCTCCGCTTTTTCTTCAAATATTCACATTTTTGTAACTCTGAAGAACTTTTTTGAGGAAATTCTTGAAAAAAAGTTCTTTCAAATTGTTATTTAAGTTGCAAAATGCCAAAAAAAACATAATTTTTTATATTTTCGCTACCTGTTTTGCCTCATTCATTGATGCATATTTTGATATCGTGGATAAATTTTCTTCCCTCCCTTAATTGCTATAAACAATTTATTGTGCAAAATTGATTTTTGTTATTGTATTTTGAGGCCTGGAAGCATTTTTTTCTTGATTTTCTTGTAGATTTATGTAAACTCAATTTATTATTAAAAATAAACATTGAAGGGTTACATTTTTTATTATTATAAATACTTATTATAAACAAATTTATTAAATAAGCTCTTTTAGATTCAGAAAATTCTTTTTTTTAGCACAATTGTTTACTTAACCTTCAAAAATAATAATTCAACGTATTGCCGTCTGACGATATTTTTTATTGTTATAAATAATTATGATAAGCGAATTCATGAAAGTGGCTCTTTCAGATACAGAAAATGCGTTTTTAGCCATATTGTTGGTTTTACTTACAGTAATAATATTTTATCGAGATATATTGAGATTCTGCCACATTTTTTATTGTTGTTAACAGTTTTGATAAGCAAATTATTTAAATAGGCACTTTTAGATACGGGTAGTGCGTTCTTATAGCAGAATCGTGTATTATACCGTTAGCAATAATAATTCAACGGATTGTAGTGAAATCAGCCAACGTTTTCCATTCTCATAAAGAATTATCATAAACAAATGCGCTGAATAAGCGCTTGGAGATATCAAAAATTTATTAATACTAATCGTTTATTTTACCCTCAAATATAATACTTCAATGGGACGTATTGAAACATAACAACATTTTCAATTGTTATAAGCTTTTCGATACAGAAGATGCGTTTTTTTGCAGATTTGTTCATTTTACCCTCATGAATAATATTCCAACAATGGTAGCCCTTTGTATATAGAGATTTTCCCTTTTCTTCATAATTTCTTAGCGAAAATTATTAAATCTTAATAACAGTAGTCTTTGTTTGAGACGGTTTCTAGAAATGAATCCGACTATTATGTATTTAATGACCAATTTTTTTAAACAATTCTTCGCTTTATATTGAAGGCCATCAATTTTAAAAATGTCCACTTTATTATTTTGTTCGTAATAATTATTTATAGCAATAAAAAATGTTGGTGAGTGCAAATATATTTCTTCGAAATATTATTCTTGAGAGTAATGTAAACAATTTTGATTTAAAAAAATGCATTTTCTGTATCTAGTGCGCCTATTTGTTGACTTTGTTTATAATAATTCTTTATATCAATAAGAAATGGTATTTAGTGTCAATACATTCAATTTATGTATTATTTTTTAGGGTAAAATAAACGATTTCGCTGAAAAAAAAAACAATTTTCTATAAACAAAAGCGCTTATTTACTGAATTTGTTTATAATTGCTTATAAGAATCAAAAAGGAATCTTCAAGTGTTCACTTATAATAGGACATGGATTTTACATGATTTCGCAAGAAGGTAGAGAAAAAAGATACTATTAGGCTTTACAACACAAAAAAAAGTAGATTTTGTTCATCAATTCCTTTTTAACAATTAAGGGAGTAAGAGAACTTTATTCACGGTATTAAAATCTGTTCAGCGAATATAAATTCACTAATTCTATATCTTTCTGGGAAAATATCATTGATTGAGGCAACGCAGCTAGCAAAAATATTTTTAAAAATTTATGATTTTTGCTTCGATAAATTTCTTTAGTATTTAATGAGCTTTAAGTTAAAGAAAACTAGCAAAATCGGCAAAGAAATGTAGGCTCTTGAAGTTTTTGAATCCCAATTTCCTATTTCGCCGCATTGTGCGCTACGATTTCACGTTTTGCGATTTTTAAACCTACAAACGATAGAGAAAAATCGCATGAAATCAGATTTTGGATCCATTTTCACGAAACGTTGTCTGACCTAACCTCTACCACTACTACTTACATTGACATTCCTGACTGAATTAAATTAATTGTATAATAATTTGATTATTTTTTGTCGAATGTTTTCTTACATTAATTGATTCACTCAATTTATTTAAAATCAGGCAGACTATGCGTATTTGAATTTTGAAGTTTGTTTTAAAAAAACGGTTTTATCATTTTTGTAGGCAGGAGAATTCATTTCTCATAAAATCGAATTTTTCAATTATTGTCGAATATTTTTACAAGAAAAAATGCATAAGGTAAATGCGCTAGTCATCGTCACCTTAAGCCAAATTGGAAACTAAAAATGCTTATAATTGTATTTAAAATACAATTCTTATTTTCACAAAGGGCTTAACCGATTAAAGCAGATATAGAAAAACACAATTTTGATCACTTCACGTGATATTTGATTGGAGTCAATTTTTATTCACGATTAAAATTAAAATTATGCAAATGCGTTAGTAATCGTCAGGCACGTAATCGAACATTAACACGAGAAAAGTATACTAATTTGATAAAAGTATATTTAAATTTACCGAAAATCACATTTTTTATCACACGCGGCAAGAACGTGTCTTGTTATACGATGAATGTTGGGCCATATGACGATGACTAATGCAGTGACGATTACCCGTGCATCTACCTTACAGGATATCTTATTTATACAATTTTCAATTAAAACTAAATTCTTATTCATGGAAATTAAATATGCATAGGGGAAACCACCCTACAGTAGATAGCAACAAATTCAACAGCTTTTTAACTGCATCAGTTTCCAAAAATAAAGAAAGGTTATCGTTTTTAAATAAAGCTTACATATTCAACTGAGTATTCTTATAGAAAAAAATATCACGAAATGAATCAATTAGCTACATTAAACATTTTTATTAGACTTGGTCAAGGGTACGATTTTGACACCTCTGTCCATCAATAGATAATCGTTTCTGGTATTGCTCCTGGGTATGATAAAATACTCAATTCTCGATAATTATAATTTATCAGTAGTATACTGACAATTAAAATCAGTTTATTGAGTAAATAATAGATTAAACCATGATTATTCTACGAAAATCACAAAAGTTTAAATTATTGACATTTTTTCACCTCTGATATTTCGTGAGATTAGTACGATTGGTACGAGATTTTTAATCTTCATTCCATTTAACCTGACTCGCGATGATAAAAAAGTGCAGAATTTTTACATACCTTAATCCCAAAAATGATATCTTTTCCGAAAGATTCCTTAAAATACAACTAAACATTCTGTGATTTTTAATCAATAATAATTTACACTATTTGCTTGGTTTATTATTTACAATAACTTAAATATAAAAACGTCACGAATCAAAATAAACAAACAAACACGACCTTTAACTTAAAACAACTGCGAGACAGTCGCAGAGCTGCCAATTATGATTTTGAAATTTCACATTTTTCGGAATTTCACGATTATCTACTGTTGGTTATCTCCTCTTCGAAAATGTAATGTCCCATAAAAAGTCCTGAAATATTTATAAATATTAAAGAAAGAACTCTATTTACCAATAAATATTGTTCATCAAACTTCAAGCTTTGATTCTAATGTATGAACATGCCATAAAAATGTTTCATTAAGTTAAAAAGTATGTATGAAGAAGAGGCGAAATTTTTTTTTCAGGTTAAAAATTAATTTTTTGCTCTCACACATAAATTAATTATAAAATTTCAATGAAACTTCGTCAGAACATACAGCATCCTTGCTGAAATGTTAGAAAAAATGAAGAAAATTTTAGCTTTTCCGAAAAATAAACTTCTTCCTGAGACTTTTTCCACCTTGGAGACTGGTGTGAAGACATGATTATTTTTTTATGCTCACCGTGACCATAAAAAACGTGAAAAAAATAAAAATGGAACGATATAAGGGTGTTGGCCACATAAATCTCTTTTATTATACCCTCTTCTCGCCGCTTGCATTTTTCTCTACGCGCATATTCTTTTATCAGCAATCCTCTTTCTCTGTTCGCTTCTGTCCCTTTATTTATCTCTCAATTCTTATGCTTCGGGTGTAATTAAAAATATATTTAAAGCTCTTAGTTGCAAAACCTCTGAATTATTTTCCTTTTATTAGTAATTTTTCTTCTATATTCCTCAAATCATGCTGAAGTCTATTAAAAATTAAATATAGAGACGCTGCCAAAAACTCGATCAACGTCTGTCAATAGGGTTCGTAAATCCGTGTCTGTTTCAATGTAATTCCGTAATCAAGGTCCGATTGATGAAGCATAGAATGTATTTACCACCTTCTCGTCCTAGTTCAATTGATTGAGAGTCGGTAGCATATTCTTCTGACAGAGAAACAGGATTAAAAAAAAGAGAGTTAAACTCCCCTGGCATCCGTCCAAAATCTAACACGTGTAGGTTGATGGCAGTTTGAAAAGTATCCTGCTGTAATTTTCTTTTTTACCAGAGTCAAGGGAAAATAAAAAGAGGTGGCACTTTTGGTGAATGCTTTTCATTCTGCCTTCCCAAAAGAAAAACATTTCTCTTCATCAGGAAATAATATAGAGAACTCATTTTTCTCAGAAATTGAATTTTCCCTAGAAATCGAAATAAGAAACACTAAATGATGTGATTGCTTCTTTATTTCTTATGGTTCGCTTGATTCAGATAAAAAATGTTGCTTCTCATGAAGAAGACATCTCCAGAGTATATTATCTCTTAGAGGTCGTCCATGAACTACGGTAAAAATTTTGGGCTATTTTTTACTCCCACCTTCCGCCCCGAAAGTAACTTAGCCGCTAGCTAAACACAAATTTCACGTTTATTATGCGTTTTTAACCGTTTTTAAATAAAATTAATATGAACACCAAATTAAATTTAATACGAGATGCTTTAAATTCTTAAGATTTGAAAAGAAAATATATTGCATTTTCAACAAAATACTTGCATTTTCAATCAAAAAATATTTTTGACCAAACGAGATGAATATTCGACCAGGAAAAAAAATTTGAACAAAAAAAATTAATTTTAACCAAACTGTTGCATTCACATCA
>CAKNWT010046286.1:0-10978 GCA_932066315.1 Andricus coriarius | reverse complement strand
AAATTTCAACAAATTTCATAAATTTTTACAAATTTCATAATTTTTCCAAAAATTTCATAAATTTCCGCAATAATGATAAATTTCCATAAATTTTAGAAATTATGGTAATTCATCAAACTTTTCATGCATTTTTAAAATTATGGTAATGGATGGAAATATATGATAATTTAAGGAAATTCGAAAAATTCATGGTAATAGATCGGTAACTTTCGTGACCAGTCCACAGGGGTGCTATCCTGCCTCCCACAAGGCGTTGGAAAAGGGTAAGGGTTCAACGTTTAAACCAACATTATTTCTGTAACCAATCCGTAAAAATATGCCGGATCCGTATACACTACGTTTTTCGAAATCTAGGTTTCAACAGTTTCAATTAATTTAGGACTCTTATCGATTAATAATGGGATATTATTAAATATACTCAAAAAAGCCTTAACTAAATTTTCCTGATTTTCGTCAGAAAATATGCAGTTTTATCATTTATGAGATGAAAAATTGATGGTCACTATGGATGTTTTTATGCCGAAATTTTCACTTTTCAAAGTTTTCAAATTTTTATTTTTACAATTTGAAGTATCCCATCTTATACAATACAAGAAATTGTTTATCAAGGTACCATGTGATCCGTAAATTTTTTTAAACCGTGAAACTTTCAGAAAATATTACGTACTTCACTGAGAACAATTTATAATATTTCAAAATATTAAGCAAGTGTTGTCCTACAATTAAAAATAAGTTTTTTTTTCAAACAATTAAAAAATCTATAAATTCTTGTTAAACGAAAGGCTGTGGTTCCTTATTTTTTATAATTACTAGCATCATGAATGTGTTATTTTTCCATTTGAGGGGAAAATAAGGTTTCAATACGAAATGTGAATTATTTTGTAATTTTATTGGGTTTTAAGGTTATATAAATATAATTTTGCTAAAATTATTGAGAAAAATCAAAAAGATTTTTCAAGATTTCAGATATGTCGAAAAAGTATCTAGAAATTTTTTAAGAAAGTTTATTTATTTTACAGTATTTGACCAACTATTAGCAAAGAATGGAGTCAGTTTCAAATATATAATTATGACTTGTATAAGTTAGGAAGAAATTTAAAAATATTTTATGAATTTTCGAAATCTTTCAAGGTTAAAATATTTTTATCTTTTAATAACTTTCGAAATGCCTGAATACCTTGTAAACTGAAGAGTATTATTCCTAAAATTTCGAAAAAACTTTTAAAATGAAAAAATTACCTTTCAAAACCTTTACAAAATCTATAAGTTTTAAATTTCTTGCAATCTTTTCAAGTTTAAAATTATTTTTGAACTTTTTCAAAACTTATAAATATCTTTAAAACGATTCAAGCTTTTCCTAAATTTCTGTTTAAATCTTTCAAAGTTGATAACATTGCCTTAAAATCGTCCAATTTAATTTTTTAATTTTTGATATCTTGCGAAATGTTAATTTTTTTGTAAATAATCTCTTAAAATTTATTTGAAAAAATAAAACATCATTTAAAATTTTGCCAGAAATCGTAAACAAAATTTGTTATTCTCTTGGAATATTTCAAAATTCTTGAAAAGCTTGTAATTGTTGTGTTCGAAATCGCTCGAAAACTTCCCAATTTCTCTTAAACTTACTCGAATTTTTTCTACAATTTTGTAATCTTGCAAAATTGAAAATTTTCGCAATAAAATCTTCTATATTCTTTCTCGAAAATTTAGGAAAATGATTCAGAAATCTTAAGACTTTTTTTATTCTCTTCAAACCTTCGTTATATATTATTTCTTAGGTAAAAAATGTGTGTTATATTTTATTGTAATATAAAAAATAAGGTAGCAAAGACTTCATTTTTACAAGAATTCATCTATTTTTTAATTTGTTGAAAAAATTATTTTTCAATTGTAGGACAAGTATTCCTTAAATTTGTTTTTCGAATAGTAAAAATTGTTATCAGTAAAGTTAGTAATATTTCTAGAAAGTTCCATGATTTAAAAAAATTAGGGATAAATTTGACTTCTTAATCTCAACTTCATCATAAAATAGCATATTTAAGGATGTTAACACCCATATTAAAATTTTTGTTATAACGAACAGAATCTTGAACGTTACATATCACTCTGATAAAGAAGCTCCTGTATTGTACCAGATAAAATAGTAAAAATTGTAGAAATTTAAGTTTAAAAACTTTAAAAATCGAAGTTTTTGCATATAAACCTCCATAGCGAACATTTGCTCACCAAAGGAGAGAGAGTTTCGACTCAAGGGTTTAAAAATTAAAAAAAAAGCATTTCCTAAGACAACCATTAGATTAGAGACACCAATTTTGACTGATTAGTCAGAGAAAAATGATTCAATAATCAGACAAATTCACAAATTAGTCAGTAAAATCCTTACTGATTTGATTAATTGACGCACTTCTCACTGACTCAATAGTAGAGAACATGCTTCTGTAATTTTTTCAGAATTTTATATGTATTTCAAAATCTACAAGAGAAATTTGTTTATATTCATCCTTTAAAATTTCATTTTTGGCCTTCATCCAGCTATCATTCTCATATCTTCAATTACATTTTGAGGGAGACCTAATTTTCTTAATTTCAACTTTTTCTTCTTTTCTTCACATAAAGCAATAATTCTCAGCCAGACTCTCACAGAAATTCGCTACAATTTTCTTAATTCAGCGGGGAAATGTTCTCCACTAGTGTCATTAAAGTTCATACAATGCAAATGGCAGAATTAATTGCAAGTCTAGTCTAGCAAGTCCTGTTTTTAATTAATTATGTCGTAATACGGAATGTAGGAAAGGGGAGAGGGAGGGAAATGTCTGGCTAGAATGCCTTTGGTGGAAATGAGAAAAGGGGAATCTCAGACCATGCTGAAGATGTCGTCCAGGGGCCGCGATGTACAGTTACTTGACCGACTCCTTCGCTTGCACCAGGCACAGGTCTCGACTGGAACTCTTTTAGCGCCTAGCGAGTCTTCTTGCCCATGCACGAGAGCAAGGTTGCCTCCAAGCCCAAGGCGTCTCCATACATGATTTTCTTTCGTCAGCTGAGCCGTACGCTCACACTACTCACGCCCGTTCATCCTGATTCCTGATCGATTCAACGGGAGTACGGGACGAGAAAATTCGCAGAATCGCAGATGTCCTCAATGGTTGCAGTCTGCAGTCTGCACTCTGCAGTCGCGTCCCGCGTCCGGTGACCTGCCCTGCTCTACTCTAGTAATACTAGCTTGCAAAATAAAACACCTTAGTCTGACCTTGAATGCGATTCTATCATCGATCAGACATAGAGGTGACGAGACGAGGTTAATGAAGGGAAAAAGTCAGGTCTCCTCCGGATACTCAACTAAGTAACTGATACTGAGATACGGATGTCTCAGAAAGCGTCATCAGAAAGCGTAGCAGATTTTAGGATAACAACCTTTTGTGATACAAATCTTCACTGAAATGGTTGTCAAAATAACACAAATTATATGCTCTCCTTTTATGCATGTGTAATTATGAAAAGAAACTACTTGGCGATGCTGTTTGTATACTGAACAAATTATTTCGTTGAGTCGTTGAATCAACAAAACTTTTTGTTGACACAAATTTTGCTCCCAAAGTGGATCAAAGCACTGCACAATGGCGAAGCGGTTAAAGACTAAATATTTACTACAATAATAATTACAACTACATACATTCTCACTATTCTACGTAAATGTCAGTTGTTTTTCCATTGTGACCCATTTTTCCATTTTCCATTGATTGTTGTTTAAAATAGTTTACTGAACTGTATAATATATAGTTTAAAGATGTGTTGAAAAAAAATAGTTATTGATAGTAATAACAGTTTTTTTTATTTACTCATGATAGATACATTTTTAATATTTCGTTAATATCTATAAAACTACGTGCCTTCGAATTCTTCGTCAAACTCTAAAATACAAATGTAACGTTTAAGGGAAAAATTAAAAATCAAGTAGTTTCAAATGTGATGCATTCCTAATTCAACAGTTCATAATTAAAGGGCACTTACCAGTCCGTCACGTGACCAATTACATTTAATTATATTCGGCAGGCTTATAATTTAAAAAATGAATGTATTGTGCTGAAATTTTTGGAAATGGTTCAAGACATATAAGGGCATGTCTATCTGGCCCACTTAAGTTTTTTTATATTTTAAATAATGCAATTTTATTTATTCGATTTTAGTCAGGGCACCAAAATCCTGTTCTCAGTTACGTTTGAAGTTAAAAATAAAGAAAATTGCACTTATTGACACAAGATGAAACATCTAATGAATCATATAGGCGTGCCCTTACATATGTAAACAATTTTCCAAATTTTCAGCACAATGTATTCATTTTTCTAATTATATAGGGAAAGAGAACCTGATTCGGATCAAGTATCCAAATGTAAAAGTTTGATTCCAAATTGTGGAAAGTCTCAGCATTCTTATACACACCAAATTTTTGTTAAATAAAGTTTATCAACTCTGACGTTTCTCAAAATTGCGCTACATTTGGTGTTATTACGGTGAGTGACAAATACTGTAATACTTCAATGACTTTTCGTTTTTACATTCATATCATAATGAGAAGGTATTGATTTTATGTGAAATATGAATTTTGTGGATTCCATCAAATGTCGACGTTTTGAGGCCCCCTATAAGTCAGAAAAAAATCGTTTTTACGTGGGTGTCTGTCTGTCTGTATACCTGATGACTTTTGAAAGACTGATCGGATTGGATTTTGCTTCGTTTCACAGTTTCAGGGACCAAAAAGAAAGATCGAGTTCATTAATCAGCTATTTTGGATAGAAATTAAAAAAGTTAAAGCATTTTCAAATTTTTTCAAACTATTTTTTTCAAAATTTATAAATTCTACGGACGGCTATCCGTAGTACTCAAGAATTTGAACAATTTATCCTTACGACTTTTTTCGATCAAATGAAATTTGTCAGAGTTATAGCATTTTCAAAATCCAAAAAGAACGAAAATTAACATCTTAAGCCAAATAAGGCACGATATGAAAAAAAGTCAAGTGGAGAAAAACATTACTTTTTGAAAGCCCTACAAGATTATTATAAAAACTTTTTGAGTTTTCTCGAAAAAACGAAAATTCAAATTTTGATCGCACAAAAAATAATGAATTATCACAATCTCATCTCAATGAGAAGGTATTAGTTTTATGTGAAAAATTACTTTCGCGGATTCCATCGATGTCTGTCGTCTTTGTCGTCGTCTTCTGTATACTTTTTGAAAGAGCTACAAGATTATCAAAGCAGCCTTTTGAATTTTCTTGGAAAATCGAAAATTCAAATTTTGAGTCCACAAAAAATAATTTAAAAAAATTTCATTTTGTAGTCAAACTATGGAAGGTACGGAAAAAAATGAATTAACAAAAATTGTTAGCCCAAAAATGAGCTTGAAATTGGTTATTAATCATTTTTTGATAGGATGCGCAGTTTCTGTTTTATTCGTAAAAAACAACAATTAAAATGAAAAAATTAAATTTTTGGACTAACGACACAAGCAATGAAAAATATGAATAGACAAAAGTTGCTCTTCCGAAAAAGATTGAAAACTCATCCAAATTTGTCATCAATCATTTTTTGATATGACGCGTAGTTTTAGTTTTAATCGTAAAATATAACATTCAAAATAAAAAAATTAAATTGTTTGAAAAGCGATACAAGGTACGAAAAAAAAAATTAATCGAAAAAAGTTGTTCATCCAAAAAGGATCTACAAATTTGTCATAAGTAATTTTTTAAATAGGACGAGTACACTGTCTTTTAATCGTAAAAAAGAAGATTAAAAATAAAAAATAAAATTTTTCGAATAACGATACAAGAGACTTTTCTTGCAAAAAATGTTCTCAAACTGATACAAAAATTTGTTGAAATTCGAAAATTTGTATCTAAAATACAGAAAGGATCAACCTAAAATTATCTGTGAAAGAAATTAGATTTTTATTAGAATTGTATTCCTAAACCCATTGTTTCTAAAACCATAACCACATTTGGTTCCTTTGCCCTAAAAATTAAATCATTTTAATTCAATACACTACATTGCGTAAATCGTGAAGCCCTGGTAAAAAACCTTGAGGTTCGACCAGTTCTTTCAAGTAAGATAATAATAAATCAAAACCCCTTGAGAATGAAAATATAAAAATCTCTTTTTTTCAAGAAAAATAAAATTTAAGTGAAAGCATTTCATAGCATTCAAGAATTTAAAACTCAAAATGTTTGAAATTTCAATATTCTCGTTGCCATTGCCTTAAGTTCGAAACATTTTTATAATAAAAAGTCACAAATAGAAATTTCAGTCGAAACCTTTAAAATCTTCAGATTTACAAAATCCCATATTTGTCGCATTCAAAATTTAAAACGATCAACATTCAACATTTGATGCCGGCAATGCTAAACGGAGCGAAGTCCAATCAAACTAATTTTACAGGAAAAGGAGCACCTTTCGAGCACCATTAGGTTCCCCTGGTATATAACAAAGAAAAATAGTACATAAATCATCAAGAAAATCATCTGAAATACGCATTTTCATTTATTTCATAAAAATAACGCTCGTAAGTTTTAGCGCGCCTAAGGCGACAGACATCATCGTATAACATGTTTTTTCGGATTCAGGGGGTCTTAAAACGTGAAGATTTAAAGAAATTCAGTACGTTGGCACCCATCCGTGTGAAACCGAATCAAGCACTTCTTAACTTCGGTGATCAAACGAGAAGCCATAAACAATTTCATATGTCCATGTTTGGAATTTTACAATTCAATTATTATAAGTGCATTTAAAACTGTAGAACCTCAAATTTAAGTATTTAAGGTTCAATAATTTTTATTTATTATTATTAAGCCATTTTGAATATAGAATTATGTATGGCCATTTTAGCTTTATTTGATATATTTTTACTTCTGATGATGGACCCTGCTCTAACGATTACCTTCTTACCCTCTCATGCTCTTCATGTTTGTATTCAATTTGTTCAACATTCTTTGCAAGTGTCCGATTGATTCTGCCATAGCAATCTTATCATCTATGAACGCTAACCCACGTACCCTTACTGTTTCGAGATCCACACCTTCATCGTCAAAGAGGGCCATTGTTTTGATGTTGAAAAATAAATCGAAGTATATAATTTGACAACATTTTTATTCATAGCTAAAAATGTAAAAAAGGATTGATTAGTAGCAGTCAATAATACAACTAGCTGTGAATTCGATCTCGGATGTTGCCCTTTAATTGTATTTATATTTTTAAGGTTTCTTATTTCATGAATACTTTGCCTCCTCCCTATGATTAAGTAGCAAAAGTATTTGCTTTCTCATAGATAGAGGAAGTATAAATGATTTTTTATTTTAAAACTTTTATTAATACTATAGATCAAATTAATCGTCTCGAATCCAGGTGTTCTTTAGATTCTTACATAAACTTTTAATTATGTTAATGAAAAAGGTATTTACTATAAAAATCCATTTTTAAAACATTTTTAATTGCTAAAATTAAATGTCATAGATATTTTTATAAATCCTTGCATAAGTTTTGAGAGAGTGATAGTAGGAATAAGCACTCCAAATTCCATCAATTTATCTGCATCTACAATCTTCTCGTTAACCGAAAAGACCGACATCTGCACACACATACATCCACGAACACAGACACATGCATCCGAACAATTCCTTAAAACGTTGTATCAGACATATTTCAACTAAGAAATGTTTAATTAAATCATTTTAAGTATATTTAAAATTGTAACGACTACAAAGCTTCCTCTACCCGTGGAGAAATTTCCCAATTTGATCCCGATTCCCGACGGGGCCCCGATCGGGTTAGCCCAATGTGGCCCTGATCATAGCTGCTGTTGTGGTCCTGGTCGGGGCCACAACGGGCTATCCTCTGTAAATCAGAGTTTACTTATAAACTAGAATTAATTAAATTTCAAATTATTCCCTGTCTTAATTAGTGAATATTAAACTAATTTTTAACTCAGTGACTGATCTAAAGTTAATTTAGTTAAATTTAACTTCTCGTATGCAAAGAATATAAAAAACGACAAAAAAACTGAAAATAGCTTCGTTTAATTTGAAAAAAATGTCTAAAAATGTATGTTTAGGGACACATTCAATTAGTTAATAAATATAATATAATTATATAATAATAAATATAACTGCTGCACATCGGCTCAGTCTTCAGCAATGCAAAAGATTGGGGTGGACTTTTTTCAAAATATTTATGTATAGTAAATATGTAAAACTAACGATAATTGTTCTCAAATATTTGAATAATAAAGTTTAATATTCCTAATTAATTATTTACTTTTTTATTAAATAAATAAAATTTTAGTAATATTTTCATAAATAAAAATTAGAAGGGGCCTGGTCGGGGCCAGATCGGGCCTTACTTATGGATACCCCAGTCTGGCCCTGATCGGATTAGGCGTTTCATTTCGAGTCTGGCCCTGACTTGGGTGCCCGATCGGGGCCAGGTTCTGCCAGATCTGGCCCCGACCAGGGCCACTCCGAAATTTCTGCACGGGTACGAGGAAGCAAAAATATCAATACTTGATTTTTTTAATAGTAAAAATATACATATTTTACAAACTGAAACTTTTACATAAGATCTAATAATTTTAAATTGAAATATAGCAATTGTATGCGTTCGAATAGTAAATCTTTAAAAGTTGAAATCGTAAGCATAAGGATTTTAAATTACGATTTATAAATCTCTGATTGCAAATGATTCCAAGTGCTAGAAATTGTATTGCAATTTACAAACTAATCTAGGTGGTATCTCATAAATAGAATAGCGCTCGACTGAATAAAAAGTCATGACAAATAATTTATTCGTCAAGCAGTCGTGAAAATTTGTACTAGAGTCGTGAAGTAGTCTCTTAATGAATACTAATTAACCATCTGGAACCTAGTAATCTTCACCCCATTGGCTTATAGGAAGCATCAAAACATCACTCCAAAAATACAAACAAATTATTAAATCGCCGCACCTCAAGTACATTGTTACATGAATGACGAAATTACTTTTAGAAAGCGGAATAATAAATGATTTATGAATTATGAATTATGAAATATATTGTTTTCTCGCGAATCTAATGATCCTGAACTATTGCGGGCAATGACCGACGACTTCATGACGACACATAAAAAAAATATCGTTATATATTTAAAAAAAATAGCTATACATAATATTAGGAGATTATCTTGTCGCGTGTTATGTGAAGATATAAACTCGAGTTAAATGATCTCACAAGAGATATAAGACTTTTGTTGCAATGCGTTCGTGATCTTGAAAATATGTGACATGTAGAAAGTAAAGTAGAGAGTTTAGAGACAAAACATATATGACGATAGAAAGCACGTAATGCTCATAATTAGAGAGGAATTGAGATTCACTCATATGTATAATATTATACAAGCCATGAGGAAAAAGGCGGAAGGTGGCATTCTTCCGAGTTACAATAGAGAAAAATTTAAATTCAAGGATTGCAATAGTTCTCGAAAGCAGTAAAGATCGAATAGTTTTTTCATGGGTTCGTGGCTCCGTTGATTACTTTTCCTGTGTAAAAAAGAAGTATATTATAATAAAACAATTTCATCATAGGAATATTGTGAGGTAGAGGAGATCCTAAAAGACCACCAGGACATTCTGTATTGAGGTTGTTGGCTGGTTCCCACTTGAGTTACTTGCGTGTCAGCCGGTCAGTAGAAGGCTTGACCTATCCTCTTGGCCTATGGCCAACGAGGTCGTTCCGCAAGTGGTAAAGACGGTATCGTTCACGTAGACTTACAAGCGCCATGTGCTTCCGGCAATAATAATTAACCCCTACATATGTTTATTTCAAAGATACACGCTTGTTCTAATAATAATTACTCACAAATCAACATTAATCTTAATATCAAGTACGTACGTCCAGCTGTATGGAAAAGAAAAGTGAATTCAGAATCGTTTGATACTGGCAAGAGAAGTAGTGGAATAGATTAGTAGTAGATGAAATAAAATAGGTCGAGTAAATTATTTGTATACAAAATTGAAATAACCTCTGACAAGTTCACTTTTACAAGTGAATGTATACTATGTAAATTTAAGTTCTTCGACTTTGCTTTCTCATTAATAAATTATGATTATATACTTCTTCATAGAGGAATTAATAATTACTATAATGATTAAATAATCTCGTTTCAATTCCTGGAATATTTTTCTAAATACACCAACGTTAGTTTGTGAAAGTCAAAATTCCAAGTGGATATTTTTATTAATTTGAGTCATTTTTGTGTAATAATAAAGTTTTTGACCATTTTATAGAAGCGATTTAAAACAATAAATCAAACACAAAATAACTTCTTTATGGGGTTGGGAAACCAGCCTGAATAAAATTTTGTTTTCAATCGGCATAAAATTAGTTAGTACTGTCAGACAATGACGAAGAATTTCGACATTATATGAGAAAATTAATGTTTAAAGAGAGGGATTTAGGCTATAAAAACTAAAGATAAGTTTGGCAATGTTTAAATAATTGTTCAGTTACCAAAGAAATTGTAAAAAAATTTCACATAAAAAAATAAAGCTGTTGAAGGTTACGTAATAATCTCTATGAAAGGGATCTCTTAAACAACCTTATAGTATTCCTGACGTGTTTAGCATTACTTTATCAGGAATCGAGATTATTTTACAAATAACAAAAATTTATCTTCTATACTTGGAGTTAGCCTTGTATAAGGGTATTAGCGCTATTTATTCAAAAATAATATTTTTTGCTTAAAAATCAGAGATAAGTTATAATGAACATTGCAATACATTGTGACAAAAGCTTATTTTTTTCGTTTATAATGTCATTTTACAAATTAGAAAACTTTTTTTCAAGATGTATGTTTTTGGAACATTTTGCAATTTTCTGCAACAGCAGTAAGGGCTCGTCCATAAACTACATAGCCCGTTTTGAGTCATTTTTTGAGGGGGGGGGGGGGGGGGGGGGG
>CAKNWT010046277.1:0-10877 GCA_932066315.1 Andricus coriarius | reverse complement strand
GTTCAAGCTTTCTGTGCGAATCAGTGACGAAGAAGAGGAGGGGTGAAAAAGTGTTCAGAATAGCGTGACGCAGTTTTTAAACGGATCTAAAGATTATGTTCATTTTTACATAACTTCAACTTTTTTTAAATATAAAAATGTAAAGATGTTTATATTTTATGAAGGTCTAAAAAGAAACCAAATCATTAGTTTTTTAATGTCATTTTTATCGATTAAAACGAAAACTAAGTATTTGACCATTAAATGGTCAAAAAATTTGTAAATATATTTTAGGCGAATGATTTTGTCATTAAACATTTTATTGCATCCTGTGTTTTTTTTCAAATTTTTTTTTTAATGTTATTTTTCTTCGTCCCTCAGCCGAAAGTACGTCTTCCCGGCTGCATTTCTGTCCGGGGACAGTGGCTTTTGTGGCCTGCTAGAGTTAACGCGATCTCCGATTGGCTGCGATATTTTTGTGGCTCGCTGACGTAGCAACCTGACGTAGCAACGCTCACCCAGCATTGTGATATAGTGTACTTAGCCTCCGAAAAAAATGTATCTTGACAGGTGAATGGAAAAAAAGAGAGCGTCGGTGTGTTCAACCTCAAAACTGATCGTATGACGTTATTGCGATTTTTGTGCATAAAAAGTCGGCACAAAACCTCAAAAACGGCCGACTTCTCGCCTGAAGGTTCTGCGGACGAGAAAGAAGTATTACGAAAAAATAAAAAATAAGTTTTTTTGATACCCGCCCCGACCAGAAAAACCTCGGCTCCGCCACCGCTTTGCAAAAGTCGGGCGGGCGATTGAATCCCAAGCATCCGCTCAGCTGACCGAGAGCAGCAGCGCGGCGGCGCTACGCGAGGTGGCCGGGACCGCGTGCTGATTCAGACCACAAAAGAAAAAGCATCCGAGCTAGAAGCCGACAACGCATTTTATTAATAAAACATTAAGGGCATGTGACACACATAAATACCGACCTCAGTTTCTCAATTTTCCAAATTTTTGTCTGAACCTAAGAACTTTTTTTGTAAATAAAATATCGGGCTGAAACTTTGGAACATGTATGAGAAGTCAATAAACTACGTTTAAATACTTTATTCGAGGAGGAATTTCGCAAAAAAATATTATCGACGAAATTAAAACTGGGTGCATTTTTTGCAATTTTTTGAACCTAAGAACTTTTTTTATACGTGAAATATCGGCTTCAAACTTTGAGAAATGGAAGAGCCGACAGTAAAGTACGTTTATGTACATCATTTAAGTATAAAAGAAGCAAAAAGGAAAATTCCAGCTAAATGTCAACTCCAATTGCCAGTTCGGTCGGTATTTGCGATGGGCACGAAAATGCGAAGTCTGGCGGCCACTAAACAAAGCTCTATCAGCTAGCTCGGCTACATCTGAAATGAGGGGTCCACGATGTCAAAGATTGATGATGCGGTGTTCTTACAATAATATTTTTTAAAAGTTGTGTCTAGCATAAAAGTTGAGTGAAATGCGTTGTTTCAATGTTTAATTACGTAAGTATTGAAATTGTAACATGCACTGGCAAATTTTTGTTGTTGTATTTCGTCACAGAACCAACAAGAACCGCATTTGACTTGCTTTTAAAATTAGTTCCCAATATTTTTGTCTTATAACACTAAAACTCCTGAAACTGAATTACTTTACTCTAAAAAAATAATTGATAACAGTAATGTTAATAATTGTGGACAATATATGAATATTGTAAGTCTTTCAAATACGAAAAAAGAACCTAATCTATGAGAATTTTCAAAACAATCTTTTTTTGCTATAATCTGCCAACACATTGTACGATCTGAATACTTATTATACCGTTATTATAATTTAGAATTGAAACAATATCTTTTATCAGCTTCTATGGGTGACACCACTTTTAATGAATGATGTTAAATTATAACTCTCCTGAATGCGAGTTTCATATTTTGCCCTGGGGAATAATATGGAAATGAACTAAAAAAATTAGAATTTGCATTGTCCACCAAATACTTAAATTTTCAAGTCTAAAAAGATGATTTTTTGCGACGACAGGTAAATTTCCAACCCGAAAAGTTGAATCTTCGACAAAAAAGTTTATCTTCAGCCAAGAGAGATAAATTTTAAACTAAGAAATATGACTTTTCTGCCATAAAAGGTGAGCTTTCAATGCAAAAGAGCGAATTTTCTACAAAGCTGTTGAATTTTCGAAAACCAAAAACAAATTAAAAAAAAAAGTAAAAGTTTCAACAAAATATTTAAATTTTTTAACACAAGACAAATTTTCAGTAAATTCATAAATTTTTAACTAAATAGTTGAATTTTCAAATAAAAAAAGTGGTCTAAAACCAACAATAATTAAGTTAAATTTTCACTGCCAAAAATGATTCTCAACAATAAAAAAATGAATGATCAACCAGTTGGATTCAACGAGAAAAGACGAATATTGAACAAAATAGTTGATAAAAGAATTGTTATAGAATTTATTTCAAATCAAGCAGATTGTACACGTGAAATCGCGGAATCGCAACGAGAGGAAATTTGCTGTTTTTTTAGAGGAAACTGGGCGATACGTATTATTCCGATTTCTAAAACTACCCCTATCATAGAACATTTAAAGAAAAACGTCAGCGGTGCCTTCAATTAAAACCTCAAAAAAATTAAAAAATAATAATAATTACAACAAACTCATTCCCAAGCCTATAACTTATATTATTTTTGCCACAGTAATATTCACAATCCCCAAAAACTACCCCTACCACATTTAACGAACCCCGTCTCGACTGCCTTCATCTAAAATCGCAACAAAACAATTTTAATAAATAAAAATCACAAGAAAAGAATTTTCACGAATGTATTAAATATACTTATATCCACAGAAATATCCATAAACCCTCAGGAACTACCCCTACCACATTTAACGAACCCCGTTTCGACTGCCTTCATCAAAAATCGTCAAAAAATGTTAAACGAATAATAATCACAAGAAACGCATTTCCAAGACTGTATTGAATGTCCTCATAACCACAGAAATATCCATCAACCCTCAAGAACTACCTCTACCACATTTAACGAATCCCGTCTCAACTACCTTCACCTGTAATCGCCAAAAAATTTGTAATAATTAAAAATCACAAGAAACGCATTTACAAGACTGTAGTGAATGTCCTTATAACCACATAAATATCCAACAACCCTCAATAACTACCCCTACCACATTAAACGAACCCCGTCGCCACTGCCTTCATCTAAAATCGCCAACAAATGTTAAACGAATAATAATCACAAGAAACGCATTTCCAAGACTGTAGTGAATATCCTTATAACCACAGAAATATCCAACAATCCTCAAGAACTACCCTTACCACATTTAACGAACCCCGTCTCGATTGCCTTCCACTAAATTCGCCAAAAAAATGTTTCAAATGAAAATAATCACAAGAAATGCATTTCTAAGACTGTAGTAAATATACTTATATCCACATAAATATACAAGAACCCTCAAGAACTACCCCTACCACATTTACAGAAACCAGTCTCGGCAGCATTCATCTAAAATCGCCAAAAAATTTCGAATTCATAATAATCACAAGATACGCATTCCCGATGCTCCAGTTAAGATTCTTCTGACCGAATTAGTTTAATGTGGTAGAGTTTATTCTTGGGAATTGCTGAATATTACTTCAGAAAAAGGAATACTAACGAGAATCTTGGGAAGGCAGTTGAGACGGGGTTCGTTAAATGTGGTAGGGGTAGTTCTTGAGGGTTGATGGATATTTCTGTGGATATAAGTATATTTACTACATTCTTGGAAATGCGTTTCTTGTAATTATTATTCATTAAATTTTTTTTGGCGATTTTAGCTGAAGGCAGTCGAGACGGGGTTCGTTAAATGTGGTAGGGGTAATTTTTGGGGATTGTGAGTATTACTGCTAATATTAGTCATAGTCCTGGGAATGAGTTTGTTGTAATTATTATTATATTTTTTTAATGGGTAGTTTTGGAAATCGGAATAGAACGTATCGCCCAGTTTCCTCTAAAAAAAACAAACATATTTCGTCTCCTTGCGATTCTGCGATTTCACGTGTACAATCTGCTTGACTTGAAATCGATTCTATAACAATTCTTTTATCAACTATTTTGTTCAATATTCGTATTTTTTCGTTGAATCCTACTGGTTGATCATTTATTTTTTTATTGTTGAGAACAATTTTCTCAGTGAAAATTTAATTATTTTATTGTTGGTTTTAGACCACTTTTTTATTTGAAAATTCAACTATTTGGTTGAAAATTTATGAATTTACTGAAAAATTGTCTTGTGATAAAAAATTCAAATATATTGTTGAAACTTCAACTATTTTGTTAAAGTGATCTTAGCTGTTCGAAAACTCAACAGCTTTGTAGAAAATTCGTTCCTTTGCATTGAAAGTTCACCTTTTATGGCAGAAAAGTCATATTTCTAAGTTTAAAATTTACCTCTCTTGGCGGAAGATGAACTTTTTTTATCAAAGATTCAACTTTTCGGGTTGAAAATTTTCCTGTCGTCGCAAAAAATCATCATTCGAGACTTGAAAATTCAAGTATTTGGTGGACAATGCAAATTCTAATTTTTTTAGTTCATTCCCATATAATTCTCCAGGGAAAAATATGAAACTCGCATTCGAGAGTCATAATTTAACATCATTAATTAAAATTGGTGTCACGCATAGCGCTTCTTGTTGGTTCTGTAACGAAATACAAAAAAAACTTTGCCAGTGCATGTTACGATTTCAATACTTACGTAATTCAACATTGAAACAACACCTTTCACTAAAATTTCATGCTGGACACAACTATAAAAAAATACTGTAAGAACACCGCATCATCAGTCATTGACATCGTGGACCCCTCATTTCAGATGTAGACGAGCCAGCTGATAGATCTTCGTGTAGTGGCCGCCAGACTTCGCATTTTCATGTCCATCGCAAATACCGACCGAACTGGCAATTGGAGTTGACATTTAGTTGGAATTTTCGTTTTTGCATCTTTTATACTTAAATGATGTACATAAACGTACTTTACTGTCGGCTCTTCCATTTCTCAAAGTTTGAAGCCGATATTTCACGTATAAAAAAAGTTCTTAGGTTCAAAAAATTGCAAAAAATGCACCCAGTTTTAATTTCGTCGACAATATTTTTTTGCGAAATTCCTCCTCGAATAAAGTATGTAAACGTAGTTTATTGACTTCTCATACATATTATAAAGTTTCAGCCCGATGCTTTATTTACAAAAAAAGTACTTAGGTTCAAAAAAAAAATTGGAAAATTGAGAAACTCAGTTCGGAAAGGTAGGTATTTATGTGTGTCACATGCCCTTAATTATTAAACGTACTTTCGGCTGGAGATGAAGAGAAATAGTATACGACACACGGCCAGAAATATTGGATGATTCTAAATTTCTGGCCTTGGGTCGTAATATACTATTTTACGAATAAAACAAAAACTATATTTCTTATCAAGGAATGGTATACAAAATTTTTGGATATTTTCAAGGTGAAAATTTGGCTTGGTAACATTTTTTCGTATTTAAAATAGTTTGACCAAAAAAGGGAATTTTTTATTTTTAAGAACATTTTTCTGGACTAAAGCAAAAATTATGCGTCTCATTGAAAAATGGTCTTAGGAAATTGGTGGAACTTTTTGAGATGAACACAGTATCAGAGTTCATTAGATGTTAAACTCAAATATCTATTTTCGCACTCACTAAATTCCAAGGTGTCGAATTTTATCCAGAAGTTGATCAAATCGTTACACAATTTAGTAAATACACGAAGGATAAACTTGAGTAAAAAGGTAGATATTTATGAAGATACGGCCGATTATGTATAATAAAGCAGATAGAGAAGGATTATGGTTGGTAGGTCGAAGATTATAGAGTATATAGACTTCGACATAAAAATATAGGAATCGAAAAAATGAGACAGAATTTTAGATTGTCAAAATGATCGAAAAAGGGTCGATGTAGATAGAAAGTAAATAGACTTGAATGAGAATGTTGGAACTGAAAATGAGGTTGGCTAAAGGGGCAGAAATGGATTAACGTAGATAGGTGGATGATAAAGAAGGATCGACTTGGTTATTATATTAATTCAAATAATGAATTATTCAAATCCCATGGATTATCACGCAGGGGGGGGGGGGGTCGAAACCCTTTATGACGTGCACCTCTTTCATAAAATAACGTTTTTTATCAATTTATCTCTTATCATAATTTACGAATTTCAATCACCTTGGGGTGACGGAGTTTTAGTTCTTTGAATGTTAAAGTTGTAAATAAACTTTTAGAAATTCGATTACAATGTGTTTTACTCTAAATTTTACTACATCAATATTCTTCTCAACATCTATTGTATATCATTATAAAGCAATTCGATATTTTCAGAATTTTTTAATGCTTAATTTTTAATGTTGAAATATCAATTAAAGAAAAATATAGTAATTAAAAAATATAGGATTTTACTAACAAACGAGGGTGTAAAAGAATCAATGTAGATAGGTGGATGATAGAAAAGGATGCAGTTAGTTAAATGGGAAAACAGGAGGTATAGAAATAGGAACAGAATTGAAATAGATGCACAGTGTGGGAATAGACCTGAATAAAAAGATAGATTGGAAATGATAGGGACGATCGTAGGTAGCAAGAGGGATAGAAAATGGAGGGTATAGATACGGCATGGAGAGAGAGAGAGAGAGGAGGCAGCAGGGGAGAAGAGAATAAGATCGACTTGGTTTAATGGGAACTGAGAGTTGATTATGCTAAGGGAGAGAGCCAGTATTTGTATGTGAAAGGAGATAAAGGAAGTCAGGAGCTTATAGCGAGGATGAGATATGGGTGCATGAAGGGTTTTAATAGGTTCTGGCTTCCTAGGGAGAAGAGAATATGTGAATTATGCGGGAAAGGGTATGCAAGGGTGAAACACTGGCTGGAGGATTGCGTGGGGGTGGCAAACAGTGACATAAACATGGAGGAGGTTTACTGCATGGAAGAGCGGACAAAAGGGTGGTTGCATGGGTGAAGGGGGTGTTGTTGTTGTGTGTGACTGAATTTGGTCAATTAGAGTGAGATTTAAGGTGAGTTAATGGGCAGAGTGTGAAGGAAGGGTTTTTGGAGTGAATGTTTGCAGTTTCAAATAATAGAAGTGAAAAAGTGAGTGATATTTTGAGCGTTTGAGTCACTTTTGGGGTAGCCTGGGAGGTTAGTTTGTGTGACGTGTGGAGCAGGGTGGGGAGACCGGTGCAACACGGTAGCAAAGCCAGGGCAGGATAGGTAGGGAAAAGCACGGATGAAGACAAGGTAGCAGGGTGGGGTAGTAGAGTGGCGACAGAAGTTACGCAGGTTAGGTAGGGCGATAAAAGAGGATTATTAAAATCAGTTTAATGGGTAGCGGGAACTCTGACGAGTAATTGTTCTATACGCCGAAGCGTGAGGAAAAAAGGGGAAAATATAGAAAAACAGTAGAAAGAGAGAGACTGAGGGCGGAGAGTTTTGGTTCAATCGAGAGGTTTGTGAACAGGAAGAGGGATAGACAGGGCGGAGAGAGGAAGTAGTGAGGATAACAGGGTTGCTACGGAATCAGAATCCAAAAATTCCCTGACTTTTCCAGGTTTTCCAGACCGTAAAAGTAATTTTTCCCTGACCTTTTCGTATGCGTTTTTAAATCCACCCTTCCCCCCAAACAATAGAAAAACTTAATTTTCACAATAAGCTTCACGACCGTAATTGGAATATGATTTTGTGTTGTAAATAAAGATAACTAAAAATGTGAAAACGTATTTAATAAAATCTAGCTTTGGTACAATCAGTCAGTGATATTTTTGGTACATCACAGCTTAGTACAATAAAAGTTTTATAATAATAATCAAAGTTAACCCAAGAACAACAACGTATGGGGGGAATCCCACCCAAACTCTGATTACTTGAAGTTGCGCATGCGTGAATATTTCTTATAACCTGCTCCTTCTCAGTACCCTCAAATCCAGTCTTTTTCTATCCTTCGCAGGTCACGAAGGACAGGAAAGGCCGTTCATTTTGCGAAAATGTGGTCAATGTGTATGTGGTGAGCATAAAAAAGTGATTTGCTATGGCTGCCTGAATGCTGATGATCTTTCAGAATAATTCGATTGAGAAACATGTTACCTACTTTGTTCAAAAAAAAATTTTTCCCACAAAAGGAAAGTTTTTTATACCTATTTTATTTTAAAGAGTTTTTCCGAGAAATGTTTTGTATTTGATTTTTTTTTTCATGAAGAGATTTTTTTCTGGTATTATTTGTTACCAAGCATTATTTGCAATAAAAATTTTCATTGAAAAGCAATATTTTATTACGCTGAAATGGATTACCAACCATCTCTTTCCCTCAGAATTTCAAGTTCATCACAAATAACAGGAAATATTTAGTTGGGTTGGATCCCACCCCACGTTGTTAGTTGTGTTCTGAAACTTCACGTTGTTGTTCTTGGGTTGAGTGAAGGTAAGATTACCCTCTTTTTTAGGTACACGTCCCCAACTATTTGGTTAACAATTGGTATTTTTTAGTTAAAATTAATCTATTCCCTTGAAAATTGAACTTTTTAAAAATAAAAATTCAAATATTTTGGTTCAAATTTCGACTGTTACATTCTGTGTGAAAAAGTTGGAAATTCAACTTTTTTCAATTCCTTTACTTTTATTAATAATAATTGAACTATTTTTGGTTAATTATTCAAAATTTTTTATGAGAAACTTAAATATTTGGTTGAAGATTAAATAGTTACGCTTTTTGGTTGAAAATTCTTTTTTATTTAATTTTTCTCTAAAATTTCAACTATTTTGCTAAAAATTCGTGTTTTTAGTTTTTTAATTAAACTAGTGTTGTTTAAAAGTTCATTCTTTTTTTTTAATTTAACTATTATATTTTTGTTGAGAATTTAATTATTTTGTTGGAAATGTAAATATTTCGACTTGAAATTTTTTTAATTTAAAGCGCTTCAAATTGAATGCATTATTTTTTAAACTAAAAAAGTAATGTAAAATTATAAGTGGAAAAGAGTTGTTGAAGATATAATTATTTGAAAGTGAGCGAAAGAACACATTTTTCATATTTGCTTAATTGCACACTTTTTTTAATGTAAATTTTTGTCTTTTACATTTCTTCAGCTTCAACCGAAGAAACAAAAAATTTTATATTTTTAATTTTCATTTCAAGCTTTCTTTATGAAACAGCATATTTTGACGGCCACTGAATCTGAGTTAAAATTTAAAAAAAAATTTACTGTGTTAATTAAAAATAGGTGAAGGGGACAAATTTTCGAAATAGGTGAATAGGTGACCAATGCCCAAAATAAGTGAAATGAGTGACAACATTCAAAATAGGTGACAAAAGGTGAATAGGTGACATTCTGTAAGGACTGCAATAAAAGCGTGGGGCTTATATTTATAATCATTGGAAGGCCCATGCTTTTATTGTAATCAATATGCATTAAAAATAAAAATCTAAAATGTGCTGTGGACATATAATTTTGTAATAAAGGGCTTAGCGGAATAAGCATGTGCAATCGGCCCCCGCGCGTATGAAGCGGGGGAGATATGGAGGGGAAAATAAAAATAAAAAAAGGGATTTTTGTCGAAAACGGCTCGACCAATTTTATCGAAAATGAAATTGATAATGAAATTTAATGAAAAATTGATGAATTTCTCGAACAAAAAATAAGGATTGGAAAAATGTTTTTAACTTTTGAACATTTTTTTTCCTATGTTGTTTTAGAGATACCACTTTTACTTTTTCAAGAAAACATCCCTGAATTGTGTACTACAACTCAGATTTTTAATGATTTTTTTGTGTGGTGGAACATAGTTCAAAAAAGCAATGTACGTAACGGCGCGGCGCCGCCCGCTGCCGAGATTCACGGTGGATGAATGGGACCCATTTTTTTTAGGACGTCTGCACTTTGCCTATACACGTATAGTTTCCAGAGTTCACCACGGGGAGGTTGCAGTACGTTTTTAAACTCCTTATTATCGGGGTGCTTCTTTAAAGTGAGTCTCCTCGCCTCTCACATCAGTTCATAATCATCGGGGTGCTTTTTTTAAGTGAGTCCCCTCGCCTCTCACATCAGTTCATAGTCATCGGGGTGCTTTTTTAAAGTGAGTCCCCTCGTCTATCACATCAGTTCATAATCATTGGGGTGTTTTCTTAAGTTTCAGTCCCCTTGCCTCTCACATATTGCTTAATCTTCTTAACTGTCACTGTCAATTACTGGAATGTAATTATCGTTCATAAATAAATAGCTCAGTATTTCTGCTGGTTTAAAAACTTTTGATAAATACTTTGCGTAAGATAAATTATAAACGATCGCTGCAATGTGAGAACAGCAACCAACTGTCCTTCTACCATTAGCACATTCGCATGCATAATGTGTCAGACCCGAAACCCCAACGCTATATGCTTATACCTTAAAAAACACCTATATGTTGTGCAAGAAATATGTCTGGATGGACATTTTACCTTCAGCACATTTTTCTCACCTTTAACATATTGTACATTCAATGTGCCATCTTTATTGACCATTTCAGCTAAGTACGACACAGCTTGGGAGAGTTGATATGACACAGTAAATAGAATCTTAAGATCCCTTTTTGACATCTCCGGAAAGTCTAATAAGTCTTCGGATGTAATACTCTGGAAAGGGAGTTGCTTTCGAAACCATCCTTTCTCTTCAGCCTCAATAGACAAAGTATTTTCGAATGATTTTTGAGTATGCATCCTCTGAACCACTTTAACTAAAACGTCTACGTCTGAGAGTAACCTTCTTCCGAAAGTATTATTTAAAAATGCCGCAATTCTAAAGTAACTTCCCACTTGAGGTAACAGCTTGTTATCA
>CAKNWT010046245.1:0-11231 GCA_932066315.1 Andricus coriarius | reverse complement strand
CCATGGCGTTTGCCGCATAGGGGGTAGTTTTTAGGGGTTGAAGTTGGTTGCACAAATTTGAACAAATTAAGACGAAAATAATACGCTCGTATAAACTTGATTTTGGATAATTTCTTGGTAAGCGAATCCTTTTGCTGGCCCGGCCATGGCGTTTGCCGCACAGGGGGTAGTTTTTAGGGGTCGAAGTTGGTTGCACAAATTTGAACAAATTAAGACGAAAATAATACGCTCGTATAAACTTGATTTTGGATAATTTCGGGATAAGCGAATCGTGTCGCTGGCCCGGCCATGGCGTTTGCCGCATAGGGGGTAGTTTTTAGGTGTTGAAGTTGGTTGCACAAATTTGAACAAATTAAGACGAAAATAATACGCTCGTGTAAACTTGATTTTGGATAATTTCGGGGTAAGCGAATCGTTTCGCTGGCCCGGCCATGGCGTTTGCCGCATAGGGGGTAGTTTTTAGGGGTTGAAGTTGGCTGCACAAATTTGAACAAATTAAGACGAAAATAATACGCTCTTGTAAACTTGATTTTGGATAATTTGGGGGTAAGCGAATCGTTTCGCTGGCCCGGTCATTGCTTTTGCCGCATAGGGGGTAGTTTTTAGGGTTGAAGTTGGTTGCACAAATTTGAACATATTAAGGCGAAAATAAGAAGCCCATATAAAGTTCATTTTGGATCATGTCGCGGCCAGCGAAACGTTTCGCTGGCCCGGCCAGTGTTTTTTTTGAGTTATCAGGTACTTCCGGTGTTAAACAAATTCTAATTTTGGTTGTACAAATTTGAACAAATTCTGCACTAAATATTTGGCCCAAAAAAAGTTGAATTTGCGTGGGTGGTAGGGCCAGCGAAATGGTCCTCATTCCAATTAACAAACAAAAAAATAACATTTTTCGAAAAAGGGCTCTAGTCGCGCACATGTATAAGCTTTGAGATTATGTGGTAAAATATTACATTAAACAATTTATCCTTGTTGCCGTATTTTATATTATTCTCAAAACCGACTCATTTGAATCACCTTAATTATTATTACTATAATATATATATATATATATATACCCAGCGGACACGTTCTGTAAATGTTACATAACAAAAAGAGAACATTTATACATAAAATTGTTACAATCGTGTGCCATAACAATTACAGAACATAAAGGTTACACTGTTCTGTAACGCAGTTACTGTAAGGATACGTAACAGTTCTGGAATTCTGTAATGTAACCAATATACAACAGAGTGATATAACTGTTATGTCTCTAGAATGTCACACGTGTTCCATGAAAGGAACATAAAGGTCACACTGTTGTATAATGATTTTAGACAAGAGTTGTGCCGATGGTCGGACCAAACGAGAAGAAAATATTTTATTTTATAACTTTCTATTTAAGGTTATAGCCGGGTAATCATGCAAAAAATGCCCCTAAATGGAATCAAATGTTGAGTCAGGTATTTCAAAGCATGCAATCAAAGAAAAATTTTCCTTCAATTTGAAACCGTTAGCCGCCATATTGGATGAGATATAGGGTGAAACGTCAATTTTATTTAATTTTTTTCTCTGTTTCTATCGTTGGAAAAAATCTGAAAAAATTACAGGACTTCTTTCAATCATTCTCAACGTACATGATTATCCAAAAATATTTTGGATTATTATATTATATGAATACATTCAGGTATTAATGGGCCTCAGGACTTGGAATATGTCAAAATTACAGTTTTCAACTTTTTACACTAACATCCCCTAAATTTAAAAATCTGAAAAAATTTACAATAATAGCTCTTTGGGTGACTATTCTGTAGTAAAAAACTGAGTTAGTACTTGAGTTTCATCACATGCTAAAAAAAAAAAATTTTGAAATTTTTTTTTAGTTTGAATTTCCCGCCAAAATTTTTTCGAAAAAGTTATGCCCGTTGAGAATGGCCAAAGAAAGCACTGTGAATATCTTCAGATTTTTTCTAATGAATGAAACAGAGAAAAAAAATAAAAATAAAATGGACCTTACCCCCTCTAATTTATTTAATATGGCGGCTAACGGTTTGAAATTATGGAAAAAAATTTTGTTGATTGTATGCTTTCAAATGGCTGACTCAACATTGGATTCCCTTTGGGGTCATTTTTTGCATGTTTACCAGGTTATAACCTTTGCACCTTGAAATTTTTTCAACCAATCTTCTCATAATATGTCTCAACTAAATAAATAATAAATATATTTCTGAGATGAACCTGGCTTTTTCAGCAAAAAAGCATAGCCGAGATTTTGTCACGAATGTTCAAGCGGTTCCATAGCGCAATTGGCTAAGGCATCGGGTAAGTACATACGGGTTAGGTAGTTTAGGTAGGGTTCGAATCCCCAGCGAGTGCAATTTTTCAACGGGTTTAAGTGCAGCAATAATACAACAAACATTTTTTTGTTACATATCGTTGTAACACTGTTACGTAATTGTTACAATAAATGTCAAAACGTTGTAACACCGTTATGGAATTGTTACAGATCTATTAAAGAACAAATTTACATCGTAACACTGTTACATATGTGTTACATCACTATTACCGAACAATGGTACTCTGCAAACCTGTTCCTAAATTGTTATAAAAATATTTGTTGACATATAACGCTGACTTCAGATCTTGAGAATGGCTCAAAGCCGAGCCGAAACGTCGATTAAATTTTTGACACCTTAATTAAAATGTGTTGTTTTCTTTTATAAGACTGAAAAGACCAAAAATTGTTTATTTGGATTTTGGATATAACGCTGTTCCAGAATTGTTACAGAACAATTACAGAACAATTTTACATCGTAACACTATTACATATGTGTTACGGAACTATTACAGAACAATGTTACTCTACAAACCTGTTCCTATATTGTTATAAAAATATTTTTTGACATATAACGCTGTTGCAGAATTGTTACAGAACAATTACAGAACAAATTTACATCGTAACACTGTTACATATGTGTGACGGCACTATTATATAACATGGTTACTGTGTAACCCTGTTCCTAAATTGTTCTAAAAGTATTTTTGCTACATATAACGCTGTTCCAGAACTGTTACAGATCTCTGACAGAGCATGGTTCTGTAACAGCGTTACAGAACTGCTACGTCCATTTGGGGACGACATTACTCAGACCATGGTCTAAGTATGTTCTAATCCTGTTACAGAACCTGTTATTTTGTGTTCTGGAACTGTTACATCACAGTTATATCATAGTGTCCTCTGGGTATATATATATATATATATATATATAATTAAAAAATAAGGTTAAACAACCACCGCAGGGTCTCACTGGGAGCAACTGCCATCTAAAAATTACACCGGCTCCCAGTAGGACCGCGGTAAATCACACTCATGGCCACGTCTCACAACCGTGAGATGGGTGGTCACAGGACACGATGAAATCACAACGACAGGCCGGCGAAACCCTAGCGTGTGTTTTGAGGATACGAAGCGACCCAAGGATGACAGCTTTCTGCATCTATTTCGCAAGTGCCCCAGCGGACACTGTGATATAACTGTGATGTAACACTTCTAGAGCACAAAAGAACAGGTTCTGTAACAGGATTAGAACATACTTAGACCATGGTCTAAGTCAGGGGTCTCCAAACGTAGATCCTGTATCTACTTGGGATCCCAGGCCAGTAGGTCGGATCTACTCTGCTCTGACCCAGAACTGTCAAAATCCTTTACCTGATTCGAGCCGCTTGGAACCCTTAAACTCGAGACCTTAAACTTATATAAAAAAAAGGGTTCTCCAGGTTCAAATTTCAGAACCAAGCCCTTCCATCTGGGATTTTTTTTCCGAGGAGTCATAAATTTGCTCTCAGTTTTCCTTCTCAGTGACCCAGGATCGCACGGCGATCCTGGGTCACGCTGCACCTGTGGATTGTGGAGACCCCTGGTCTAAGTAATGTCGTCCCCAAATGGACGTAGCAGTTCTGTAACGCTGTTACAGAAGCATGTTCTGTCAGAGATCTGTAACAATTCTGGAACAGCGTTATATGTAACAAAAATACTTTTAGAACAATTTAGGAACAGGTTTACAGAGTAACATTGTTCTGTAATTGTGCCGTAACACATATGTAACAGTGTTACGATATAAATTTGTTCTGTAATAGATCCGTAACAATTCCATGACGGTGTTACAACGTTTTTAAATTCATTGTAACAATTACGTAACAGTGTTACAACGATATGTGACAAAAAAATGTTTTTTGTATTATTGCTGCACTTAGTTTACATTTTAAATAATCCAATTTTACGCACGATCCCCTGCATATATAATCGCACGCTTAAACCCGTTGAAAAATCGCACTCCCTGGGGATTCGAACCCTAACCAAACTACCTAACCCATATGTACTTACCCAATGCTTTAGCCAATTGCGCTATGGCACCGCTTGAACATTCGTGACAAAATCTCGGCTATGCTTTTTTACTGAAAAAGCCAGGGTCATCTCAGAAATATATTTATTATTTTTTTAGTTGAGACATATTATGAGAAGATGGGTTCAAAAAATTTTAAGGTGCAAAGGTTATAGCCGGGTAAACATGCAAAAAATGACTCCAAAGGCAATCCAATGTTGAGTCAGCCATTTGAAAGCATACAATCAACCAAATTTTTTTTCATAATTTCAAACCGTTAGCCGCCATATTAGATGAGTTAGAGAGGGTAAGGTCCATTTTATTTCTTTTTTTTTTCTCTGTTTCTATCGTTGAAAAAATCTGAAAATATTCACAGTGCTTCTTTCGGCCATTCACAGAATAGACACCCAAAGAGCTATTATTGTAAATTTTTTCAGATTTTTAAATTTAGGGGATCTTAGTGTAACAAATTAAAAACAGTAATTTTGACATATTCCAACTCCTGAGGCCCAGTGATACCTGAATGTATTCATATTATATAATTATATAAGTTTATTTATACATTATCAGATACATTATGTATACATAATGTAGATTTACATTGTAACAGAAAATATAAAATGATTATTCGTGGTACTATTATTTTTGAAATTTTTTGGAAGTTTTATTTATATATCTGATTTAGTTTCAGATTGATTGAAAAATTAATGCTCGTCATTGTCCTCATTTATCACTGTCACACATTTTGTTTTTGAGAATAAACTCCTCAAAATTTCTGCCGGTCTGATGATTCTCGACAAATATCGACCATAAGCTAAATAGTACACTACCGTCGGAAATGGTCGGTACGATCAACGAAAGTACTATTAAAAATCACGTGGAAATCAATTATCTTCAATCACGTGGGCAAAAATTAAAAATCATTTGGAACGTGATTACTCGTTCCCAAAATGAGCGAAAAATATTTTTTAAAACCCGCTAAAAAGATTATTAAATTAAGCGTCGAATAAGCCCTAATAAAGATATTTTTGACATTTTGAGGAGAATATAGCACTTGAGAATTTAAAAAAACTGCAAGAATTTCTCGAATTTTGTACCTCTAATTCAACTTTTGACACGACCTACGTCTTAAGGTCTTATCTTTAATTTAAGCCAATAAAAATTGAAATATCTCCACGGGATCTCACAGGACGTAATCTGTGGGTTACTATTGTGGGCTATGGCGGCCAACGGTTTCAAATTAAGGGAAAATTTTTCTTTGATTGCATGCTTTCAAATGCCTGATTCAACCTTTAATTCCCTTCAGGGGCATTTTTTGCATGCTTACCCGGCTATAACCTTAAAAAAAGTTATAAAATATTTTCTTCTCGTTTCGCCCGACCGTCGGCACAACTCTTATCTAATATCGTTACAGAACAGTGTGACCTTTATGTTCCGTTCCTGGAACATGTGTGACATTCTAGTGACATAACAGTTCTATCTCTCTGTTCTACATTAGTTACATTACAGAATTCCAGAACTGTTACATATCCTTACAGTACAGCGTTACAGAACAGTGTGAACTTTATGTTCCTTTCTTGGAACACGTGTGACAGTCTAGAGACAACAGTTAGTTATATTACTCTTTTCTATTCTAGTTACATTACAGAATTTCAGAACTGTTACATATCCTTACAGTAACAGCGTTACAGAACAGTGTGACCTTTATGTTCCTTTCTTGGAACACGTGTGACATTCTAGTGACATACCAGTTCTATCACTCTGTTCTATATTGTTTACATTACAGAATTCCATAACTGTTACATATCCTTACAGTAACAGCGTTACAGAACAGAGTGACCTTTATGTTCCTTTCTTGGAACACGTGTGACATTCTTGTGACATACCAGTTCTATCACTCTGTTATATATTGGTTACATTACAGAATTCCATAACTGTTACATATCCTTACAGTAACAGCGTTACAGAACAGTGTGACCCTTACGTTCCTTTCTTGGAACACGTGTGACATTCTAGTGACATAACAGTTCTATGACTCTGTTCTATATTGGTCACATTACAGAATTCCAGAACTGTTACGTATCCTTACAGTAACTGCGTTACAGAACAGTGTGAACTTTATGTTCTGTAATTGTTATGGCACGCGATTGTAACAATGTTATGTATAAATGTTCTCTTTTTGTTATGTAACATTTACAGAACGTGTCCGCTGGGTGCCTTAGCATTTTTTTGGCACGAGGGTATGGCTTTAAGGTTACGAACCAGTGATAGTTTCGCACCTCCGAGAGCACCTGTCACAAGGACAATTACTTGTACCGAATATTTTGGGTACAGTCTTTGCAGCTCCCTTTTAAGGTCTTGATACCTGTCCTCCTTTTCTTTCTCCTTGGCAGTGATGTTGAATTCGGACGGGGCAGAGAATTCGATCACAAATATAGTTCTTTTCTCGAAGTCTTGGAGAACAATGTCAGGCCTCGAGTGTGCAACGGAGACTGCTGTCCGAAAATCGTAGTTCCAGAAAATTTGGCACTTCTCGTTATGGACAATTGTCTCTATCTCCCTTGGAGCGTTCGGCAGGGCAAGGTCGCGGCCAACACATTAAGAGCGGCAAAGATGGTAATAAAGCACTCTTAGGGCCGCATTACTACTGATGTGCCGTGACCGTAATTTTCTGGTCACTGGTAATTTCTTACCGTAACTCGGTAATTTTTTGGTAAAACTGGTAATTCGTTATTTGCACTATTGTTAAAGAACATTTTAAAAAAATAACGTGCTCATATACATTTTATAAAAAAAAGTTAGCTACAATAAGCAAGAAATGTTTACAAAATGCGGCATTACGTCTGTACATACACGTCGTTCCTGCGTGGGTGGGACACCCCGGTATATATATATATATATATATATATATATATATATATAGGGTGTCCCAGTACTCAAAAAGCATTTTTTTATTTTTGAATTCTAACAAAAAAATGGGCGTCGAAAATAATTATAAACTTTTTTTGCTAAAGTTAATAATTAACGAGTAATTAACAATTGAAGATTAACCAATCAGAAGCACGCGTTAGACGGTCGGCAGTCCATGTGCCATCGACAAGAGTGTGTGCGTAAACAAGTTCTGTTCGGATAATATCCCCTTCGTTTACTTTTCTAGTAGGTTGTGACTCTCTGGTGTAACTTCACACGTCAACGAGATATAAAATTAAAAGATATATTTTCCACAATCAACCAAATTAGACAACATTCTCATGAATTCTGTAAAATTACCTTGAATTTTGTCGAATTTTCTAGAACTCACAAGGGGGGTTAGGTTGGTGTCGACGCCGATTTTTTTGTTACTTGCAGGTGAAAAGAGGATCTCAGACTATGATAAAAAAATAAAAAAATTTGGGCAAACGTTCACATTTAGGGGCTGAAATCACCCCTTCTACATTTTTGAGTCATTTAGTGTTTTAAGAGGTAACATTGCTTTTTGTTTATTTTTTGTACACAAAATTGTTCTAATTGATGCTGTATTACAATATTAGCGTGAGTTGTAAACACATTTACCCTCTGGAGTGTCATTATTTAGAAAACCTACCCCCAGAATGCTTCGCCATATGACATATAAGTAGTTTAAGATTTTGGACTTTGTTGCTGCAAATATCTTGTTTTGATATTAAAGTCTATTAAGAATCATCAGTGTTATTGTAAATCACCCCTAAATTACGTGCCGTACACCCCTATAATATTATCAATGAATAAGAAATATATTAATATAACATTTCTGTAACTAATGGAGTGAAATATTTGGGTTGGACAATAAAATAATAATATAACTGATTTTTTGTTAACGATGGCACTTGTTCTTATATTAATTAATCCTTGTTATGTAAAAGCTACCCATAAAAAACTTTGTATGTTTTGTTTAGCAGGCAATTTTAATAATTATACATATAACAGAACTGTTTAAAGAATTTTTATTTAGGTTCAGGCATGTACATATATCCGTTGAAAAATTGCACACACATAAACTTACCCTTACACATCGTTTTCACATAAAAAGGGTTTATTACAAAAACTATCGTTTTACAAAAAATGAGTTATATTATTATTGATTGCCCAAACCAAATATTTTAATCCTTCACTTACAGAAATGTTATATTAATAAATATATTTCTTATTCATTGATAATATTATAGGGGAGGACGACACGTAATGTAGGGGTGATTTAGAATAACACTGATGATTCTTAAGGAGGTACGGTCACGAACACACTTTTCTTACGGATTTGTTTAAACTTTGACCATAGGTTCTTTGGAATGTTATCTAAACGTTTGCGAAATTTAAAAAATATTGTCCTCTCCTAAGCTGAGATAATTAAGATCAAAGTTGAATCCTTATACACGTAAAGCCTACCCCAAGCATAGGAAAATGTTACATTTCTAACTCTAACTCGTAAACTATTCTTACCGTTTTTTCAAAAACTAATACATGTTAGAAGGGCGTTTAATAAAGATATTAAAAAAATTTCAGAATTGTCGTCCTCTTAGTTTGAGAATGAGAGGTATGCAATGTTTGAGAATTTTGAATTATTCGAAAAATAAAACAAGCACGTGGTAGCCATCAGGCAACGCTGTCAGAAATTTTGTTTTTTATCAACTTACCTTTGACTATTAATCGATCTGTCATTTTGAACAAATGCCACGTTTTCATTTAAAGTCAAAGAGTACAAACTGTCAAAGCAGACACCATGAAAAATGCGACGTTGCCGCGTCTACGCTGAGATCTTGAGGATTTAGTGTGTACTCGTATGTATACACAACTTCTCTATAAGTAGTGTACAATCATAGCCAAAAAATTTCTCTCAGGTCTGCCAGGAAATTAATGAATTAAACATTATATCGGCATAATTAACTAATGTTTGTCTTTCCTCGACGTAAATAAGTTACACAGTATCCATTTAAGGGTTAATAAAACTTATATTACTCAAACAGAATTATTTTCCGACATAGTCTTAGGACTAACTTTTTGCAGATAGTATGCGCGACCGTACCTCCTTAATAGAATTTAATATTAAAACAAGATGTTTGCAGCAACAAAGTCCAAAATCTTAAACTACATATATCTCACATGGCGCAGCATTCTAGGGGTAGATTTTCTAAATTATGATACTCTATAGGGGGTAAATGTTTTTACAACTCACGCTAATATTGTAATACAGCATCAATTAGTAGAACAATTTTGTGTAAAAACAATAAACAAAGAACCATGTTACCTCTTAAAACACTAAGACTAAAAAATGTGGAAGGGGTGATTTCAACCCCTAAATGTGAACATTTGCCCAAATTTTTAAATTTTTTTATCATAATCTGTGATCCTCTTTTCACCTGCAATGTAACAAAAAAATCGGCGCCGTACACCAACCTAACCCCCCTTGTCAGTAGAATTCTTTTCAGTTCGGCAGAACTCTTTTCAATTCAGCAGAATTCTCTAACGTTCAGCAGAATTCTCTTGAGTTGAGCAGAATTCTCTTGAATTTAGTAGAATTCTCCTGAATTCAGTCGAATTTTCTTGAAATCAGCAGAATTCTTTGGACTTCCGCACAAAATATCGCGTAAATTCAGTAACTCTAAAGAATTCTACTAAATTCAAGAGAATTCTGCCCAAACGTAAGAGAACTCTATTGAATTGAAAAGAATTGTACAGATTTCAAGATAATTATACAGATTTTAAGAGAATGCATAAATAAAGAGAATTCTACTGTATCCACGAGATATTTATACAGAATTACAGAGGATTATGATTAATTTAGGGGAATTCTGTCAAACTCTAGAGAATTCTCTTGAATTTGAAAGAATTTGGCTGATTTCAAGAATATTCTGCTGAAGTCGAAAGAAAACAGGATAATTTCACTAAATTCATGAGAATTCTGCCAAACCTAGGGGAATTCTACTGAATTCAGGAGAAATAAATAAAGTTTAAGAAAATGGTACATATTTCAAGAGACTTCTACTAAATTCAAGAGAATTCTGCCGAATTTAATACAATTATAGACAATTCAAGAAATTTCTACGTAGTTCAAGAAAATTTTACTGAATTTACGAAATATTTATGCGGAAGTTCAAAGAATTCTGCTGATTTCAAGAAAATTCTACTAAATTCAAGAGAATTCTTCTCAACTCAAGAGAATTCTCCCAAACGTTAGAGAATTCTGCTCAACTCAAGAGAATTCTCCCAAAAATTAGAGAATTCTGCTGAATTGAAAAGATTTCTGCCGAATTGAAAAAAATGCTACTGAGTTCAAGAGAATGATACAAAATTCAAGAGTATTCCACTGAATTCAAAAGAATTTTGCTGACATCAAAAGAATTCTACAGAATTGGAGAGAATTTTGCTGATTTTGAGAAAATTCTGCTAAATTCAAAAGAAAATTCTTCAGAACTCAGGAGAATTCTACTGAGTTCCAGAAAATTCTACAAAATTCAAGGGAATTTTACAAAATTTATGAGAATGTTGTCTAATTTGCTTGATTGTGGAAAATATATTTTTTAATTTTTGTATCTCGTTGATGTGCGAAGTTACACCAGAGAGTCACAACCTACTGGAAAAGCAAACAAAGGGGATATTATACGAACTGAACTTGTTTACGCACACACTCTTGTCGATGGCACATGGACTATCGAACGCCTAACGCGTGCTTCTGATTGGTTAATCTTCTATTGTTAATTACTCGTTAATTATTAACTTTAGTAAAATTTTTTAAAACTATTTTCGACGCCATTTTTTTGTTAGAATTCAAAAATACAAGAATTTTTTTTGAGTACTGGGACACCCTGGATATACAGGGTGTCCCAGACTCAAGTGTCCGGACTTATATAGCTA
>CAKNWT010046235.1:0-14407 GCA_932066315.1 Andricus coriarius | reverse complement strand
CTTTCCAGAAATGCAGCATGCACTATGATGAGATAAGGATGTACTGCATAGGCAATTCTAGAATCATAATCATCTTCTAGAAGCTCGCGCAAGGCATTACTAACTCGTCTACTAACCAGACAAGTTTATCTACTTCAATTGCAGCCATATTTCGAGGTTCGTTTAGGATAGGAGATCCTACTATATGGTGCTCGACCGAGCTATTAGTTGGGCTAGTGAAGAGATAGATACAATTTTGTTGGAGAGGCTAGGTCATCCTCTTTCTCTAAAGTACGGTCCGTAGAGAGTGTAGACTTTGATGTGTGAACATTGTATGTATATATATTTCAGCGTCTTTCCAGTTTATCTGTGTAGAGTTAATGTGTCAAATAAACATATAAATTTTCAAAAGATAAAACTGCTGTTTGTTTACTTGCGCGTAGAAAGCAGAAAGAGGTCTCAAAACTCAGCAAATTATAAGAATTTTGCAGAGAAGGATTGCTTTCGACACACTTAAAACTAATCCAATAGAAAGATTAAAAACAAATTTTAATTAAAATGTTGATTTATTTAGAAAACGGTGAGAGATATGCGAAAAGATATGAAAAACACGTATTATTGAAATTATTAATGATAATATGTGTAGCGAAATAAATAAATGCAGACATATTATGAAATATCTGTATGAAAAGGATTTATTTTTACGTTCTTCAAATTTAGAGTAAGGAATACTGTCCCTGGTTATATAATTATATGTTTTTGAAAGTACTTGATATGGGTGATAGCAAAAATATTTACCACTTTAGATAATGAGATTTTCGAAAATAAAATATTACACAAAGATAGTGATCATTATTCACTGTTATTTAGAATTAACATTGACAAATACATTTTTAACTAAACTAAAATCTTCTTAAATATAAAATTAACCATTTTAGCCTGCATAATGAATAGTTTGAATAATTATTTTCGAGTTTTATCCTAAAATAGTAGCAATACAGTGTGATCAGACAAAAAACTTATGGGATAGACTTTAAATTGAATTTTATAAGTTTTATTTTGATCTTTTACAACTCAATATAAGTGATACCCGTGAATCTGAAACACATAAGAAAATAATATTAATGTTATTTAACAAAGTTTTATTTTAAATTTGTGGCTTTGGGACAGGTGCATGATGAGACATGTTGCAAACTTTTTACATTCTCACCAGAGAAGGTATTAGATTTATGTAAAATTTGATCACCCCCGTTTTTGTCAAATGTCCACGTTTTGAGACCCTTTTTAAACGATTTCGTCTAAAATTTTGAAACCTTGCTAAGTTTTTCTTTTATATAAGTACTTTACTGAGATAATTTTAGAACAAATTTATTATTTAAAAGGCAAAGTGTATAAAATGGCTGGGACTTATAAAGTAGTCAACTTTTTGGCTTACGTATAGTTATTCCAGACTAAATTTTTTCGTGAATTTATTTAGGGGTCATCCAAAAACAAAGAGAGACGATTTGGGTAGAGGGTGGGTTTGGTTATATCTTACTGTTTTTATGTATTAACAAATTAGTTCAACTTTCTACCGAATAGTTGAATATTCAACGCAAAAAGATGAATTCTCAACAAAAAATGTAATAATTAATATTCTAACCTTGAGAAAATTTTCATTCTAAATCTAAGACCAAGTCAAAGACGGTTGAATTGAATAAAAAAGACGAATTTTCAACAAAACAGTTACACCCTCAACCAAAACAGATTCATCATCAACCAAAGAGTTGCACTTCTAACCAAGAAAGATGAAATTTTTACCAAAAGAAAAGAATTTTCAAATTAAAAAGACGAATTTCAAAAAAAGTTGCATTCTGAACCAAGAAAGATTTTTCAGTCAATAGAGACAAAAATTTCATCCAAAGTGTTAAATTTTCAACCAAAAAGATGATTTTTTTACGATAAAGATAAAATCTCAACAAAATTCATAAATTTTTAACCAAATAGTTCGATTTGGAATCAAGAAGATTAATTTTGTAGAATAATGAACGATTTTTTTAAACAAAATTCATAAATTTTTCAAAAATTGCATCAATTTTCAAACAAATTGTTGAAATTTTAAACTAAAAAGGTTCAAACTTTACAATAAACGGAATAGTTCAATGTTTATTTACAAACAATAATTTTCAATTGAAAAAAAAAGAATTTTCTACAAAACCGTTCAATTTTCTACCAAAATGCTGAATTCTCAAGCCAAAAGAGAAGAATTTTCTACCAAAATTTGAATGTTCAACCCGAAAATATTAATTATAACAAATAAAAACTAATTTTCAACAAAATAGTTAAAGTTTCAACCAAAGAGATGAATTTAACGACTGAAATTTTGAATCTTTAACACCAAAAAGGACTTATTTTCATCAAAAACACTTAAATTCTTAACTAAAACAGATTAATGTTCAACCAAACAGTTGCATATTTAACTTTCGACCAAATGGTTGCGTTTTTTCCACATTGTTGAATTTTCATTCCGAAAATACGAATTTTCTACAAAACAGTTGTATTTCCAAGCTGAAAATGTGAATTTTCAACAACAAAAATTAATTTTCAACCGAAACAGTAATTTTTAACCAGTCACTTGCATTTTTATAGAAAAGAGATGAAATTTCTACAAAGAGATAAATTCTCAAACCACAAGAGAAAAAAAATGTTCAAGGTGTTGAATTTTCAAGCCACAATGATGAATTTTCAACAAAACAGTTAAATTCTCACACGGCGAAAAATGGAAGGTCAGTTTGGCCATCTAGATGCGCGGACTGATTATATTGGAGGGTCAACTGTAGGACAGCCCTTGAAGATGGTGAATGTGAATTTTAACCGAAGAAAAACGAATTTTCCACAAAGAACTTAAATTTTGAACCAAAGAGATGAATTTTCAACTGCAATTATGAATCTTTGACGAAAAAAACTGAATTTTTAAAAAATTATTTCAACTTTTAACAAAGGATATGAAAAAGATTTTACTTTTGAATGAAAACCAGTTGAATTTAACCAAAGTGGATGAAATTTCAATATAATACTTGAATTCTCAACCTAAGCAGATTAATTTTCAAATAAACAGTTGCATTTTCAACCAAAACAATTGATTTTTATCAGAAAAGAAGAATTTACAGCAAAATATATGCATTTTCAACCAAGAAAATTAATTTTCTATCAAAAAAGTAGAATTTTTAACAGAATACATGAGTACATAATGCTCACGACCTTGTGTGAGTTTATACATTGCGTTGCTGACGTCTACATCTAATTCAGTATTTGCGCGTGCAAAAATGATCATAAAATTTTCTTTCCACCTTTTCACAAACTACTTTCAGTATCGAAACAAATTTTATCAAAGCCTAGTCGATCTTTCCTTCAGTTAGCAATCCGGCAATTCCCAAGCCAAGTACTTACTCTCAAATTAAAACATAAATGATTTTTCGATAAATCTTCAATGATAAAAGAAATTTAATAAAAATGACATCGGATACTGAAACTATATACAATTTGAGAATAATTAATTTGAAGTAATCTTTTCAGCTATTTTCATTCAATCATTTTAAATGTTTACAATCAATTGCAATTCTTTTGCCTAATATAGGTTTATAAATCTTACTGTCTATAGGGCTTTCAAGTTTTTTAAGATTGCCATTTCTTTTTGCAAATTCACCCTTTTCCCATTTTTCCCTATTCTTAAAAAACTTCTTCTTTTTCCCCTCTTTTCTTCAAATATACGATATTTAAAAATACTGCTGTTCGTTTTAGATATGTACAAAATTATTCTACATATTAAAAACTAGAATATGGTCCCGCCAGCAGTGAAAGTTTATTTTTTTAGCTTACGGAATTATCTATTAGAATTAATTTAAATTTCAAAATGTTACGTTGAAGATTCTATAGTATACATTTGAAAATTTTAAATAAAGATTGTCATTATGTGAGACAGTTTTTCAAACTTTCAAAAAGTAGCAAAAATCATTTTTCATTTCTCATCCGAGAAGGTATTAGATTTGTGTAAAATTTGTCCAACCCGCCCTTAATGGAAATTATACCAATGAATTTTTTTATTAGACTAAAATTCAAACAAGAATTAGAAGACTTACAACTTATCTCAATGGCATTTTTCGAGTGAACACAAATTTAAAAAGTTTTTGAATTGAAACAATTTTGAAAAATTACCAAAAACTTGCTTTTAAGAGCTTGTCAAATTTAAGCGCAGCTTTTAGTACGTAAATGTATATTTTTTTTAAATTTCATTTTTATATAATATTTAATTAATGCCAAGATTTATCAAAATTTAAACGAACTTCTTTCTCTTACTTTTTCTCGAATGAGAAAAGCTACGTTTTTCTGGTAGAATAAAATAAAACCAAGAAATGTTATTTGATTATTTAAAAATTTAAAAGATAAAACAATTTATAATTATTTTTTTTTAATTCCTCAGGGCTTAATTTTAAAATGTTCATGGTTAAGTCTTTTAGTTTTACTTCGTGCATTTCAAAATGTTAAAATAAATGCTGTTTTGCGTGCTTAGATAATTTAAAATTAATAGCGTTTCAAATTCAACAATTTTGGTTTTGTATTAGGAGGCATCCCCTACAGGGAAACTACAGGGAAAAGTCGGGATAGTAAGATTTCCTGCAAACTTACGTTGCTAACTAGAAAGAATCATTTTTCAAATTATTTAACTCGATTCAAAATTTTCCAGAATTCTTAATATTTAAAAATATCTCATGGATTTCTAAATATTTTATGTTTTTAATGTTAAGGAAGAAAATTTCAAGTACGTGAATGCGCACTTATGGGTGTGAATTTCATTTAAACGGTTTTTGTTAGAGGAATTAAATGAACAATTTTTATTTTATTCTCATACAAGGAATGTCAAATGATTTCTACTTATTTTAATGGATTTTATAGTGTCAATAGGTCTTAAAGTATTTTAGCGAATTTCTAGAGAACTTGAGGGAATAAATTAAATTTTATTTTAAGAGATTTATTCGGATTTCCACAATATCAAGGGATATGAAGGAATTAGAAAAGTTTCAAAGGATTTCAAAGATTTCAAGTTATTTCAAAAGATTCCAAAGCATTTCAAGAAATGTCGTTTCATACTTTTTAGTAAAATTTTTATAATTTGTATATAATTTCAGTGTGGGTTTCAAATTTACATCCAAAGTATTGAATATAATGTGGACGAAATAACAAATATTGCAAAAAAATATTTATTTACACTTATAAGTATCACGATTTAATTATTAATGAAGGCATTTTTAGAAAAAGAAAAAATTTTAATTATGCGAACAATTTCAAACATATCAAAATTGTTTATTTAACAAACTTTATTTTTTCTCAAACATTTTTATATCGTCGAAAGCTCGGCCGTAAATAAATTGCCAATGACCTTTTCTTCATTTCTGCATGTAGAAATAAATTTTTATCTTTCCTCTATTTTCCCCCTTTTTCGTGACAAAATTACGCTATTTTCCCTTATTTGAGCTATATTGTGCTGTGATCTCTGTGCACGAGAATGTTATATGTTTTAATATAACCCTGTAAACACCATTTAATGTTTTCGTCCATATAAACAAAAAAAGTTATTCGTTTTACACATGCGGGGTTTCCTTAGGTCAAAATGGACTCCTCAAATGTTAAGATGTCACACAAATCAAAAATGAACGCAGAATTTTAAAATTTTGAAGTGCTTGCATTTTTTATTCATTTTGAATTTTTTTTTAAATTTCTTATGGACGCAAAAATTAGATTTTATGTACAGGTGTATATTAGAAAACATTATCTCCTGCAGAATCGTATCTTAACATCTGCCCTAAATTTAAAAAACTCTGGATACTCTTCAACAAAAAAAAAAAATTGAAATCCTAAAAAACTTGAAAACTCTACAAATTGTACGTTTTTTAAACATATTTTTCTGAAGCACAAAAAAGCTCATTCTTATCATGTCTATTATATCTTAGCCTGATAACATCACACTTTGAAGTCGATTACAAATATTCCGACAGAGAATTAGTTTTCGAAATTGCCATAGTCATAGCTATAAGGATGCATGGGAATCGTTTGCGTAACTTGATTTTTTGTGCAAATTCATTGTAATCGTTAATTTTCTGGATAGCTGCTTCATATTTCTTCTTTGAAATTACGAAGAGTCTATTCATCCAGCTTTTTCGACTAGTAGCCAAGGCTGTATAAGATACAGCCGGGGATTTACGCAGTAAATCCACAAGATATTATTTATCTGAAGTTGGATAATATCGTTGCAATCAATTGATAACTATAATTATCCGACGACGGATCATTTTTATCTTCCTCGTATTTACAGTTTTGATATTTTCATCAGAGCTAGACCATGTCAGAGATTTAACTCAACACTTTCTTCTAAAATTAGGCGAAACTCTTTAAAAGTTGTGTGTGAAACAACAGGGTCCATTTCGTTTTTTTTACATCTAACTTTACAAAAGAAAAACGGTCAGTTTTTTCAGTATTCTTTTAATGTATTTAACAAACAAATTATTTAAGGTTCTACTATCCATTGATGATGATGTGCTGCTATATCGTTCCTGCAAATTGTACCAGTATACCTTTGGAATGAAACATGGCGTTTATCATTGTACCAGGTATTGATAAGGTTTATAATAGTAGCACTTTTAACAGCGACTGTGAATAGTGTTGCACACTGTTGGGACTCAAAACCATATGATAGGTATTTTTTATCAGTCATCTTTCTTATACAAATTTTCTAAATTTAATTCAATGATCCACGTCTCACTGTCAACATAATTCAAAAAGTATATCTATAATTATATACATTCTTATTTATATTCAACAATATAAATTATAATTCAGGAGTATGTCACCAGTGGAGAATAAAACAATTGCAATCTTAACATTGGGCGAAGGTTGGCATAACTACCAACATGCATTCCCATGGGATTACAAGGCAGCTGAACTTCCCATTTACAGTGTGAATGTAACGACTTTTTTCATCGATCAGTTTGCCAAACTTGGTCGGGCGTATGATTTAAAACAGCCATCACCTGAATTAGTAAAAAGAACTTGTCTCAATAAAGGAGATGGCACTCACAAAATCTGGGGACAAGAAGTTGCTGCACCAGGAAATTGAAAATATAATTTATAGTTAATGTATGAGTATCGTGATAATAGGTAAAGTATGCTACATAAGATTTTATCGTATTGAAGAAGATGCATACTTTTTCTATGTTTTAACTATAATTTCTTAATTTTTACAGATACAAAAATTAGCGCTGGGAAAGGGAATGATATTTAAAATAAAACGTCAGGCTGTAAAAATATTCCACGTACACTAAAACCTGGATTGCTGTAATCTGAATTTGTTTTTCTCGACGAGAGGAGTCGCGGGGCTGATAGGGGAGGATGTATTCAGTTAAGCGTGACAAACAGCCTGAGGGCCGCACACTCCCCGCGTTAGTTGCATCAGGTTGCGTCATACCTACAAATCCAACAGCAATTTTTCATGCGGCCCTGTCTGTTTACTTTCGGAGTCCCCGGATTAACGTTGAAGGCCATAACCGAAGCCGTGCACCATTCCAGTTTCCAGTGTATTTGTTTTTTCTGTAATATATCCATTTCTAAGATGGTACAAGATTGTATATTTCATCCAAACATGTATAATAGGACAAAGTATTTTTCGCTGCCTTGTGTCCGGACGTATGTATATAGATTTGTTGCCATAAAGTACTTGCGATGAAACAGAGGAATCTCTAAGCATACAATAATCAACAATAGCAACAATAAGCAACAATAATCTAGTAAAAGAAATATAAGAGCGGAAATCAGTCTTATGCGTAGTGACCTGTCCAGAAATTTTCTATTTACTTTAAGAGGATATAGTTTCCTATTTATTTTAGGGCCGTTCATAAACTATGTTACCAATTTTGGGCTTTTTTTAACACCCACCCCCCACAAAATTTGAAATATTGAAACATCAGCTTTCACAGTCTAAAATGCTCTCAAAACAGGGGAAATAGGGTGATTTTTCATGAAAATCGGAGAACAATATGGCAGTAGATTCTTTTATATGAAATTAATGTAGTTGATCTTTTAACTAAATATGGTTAAGTTTTTAAGATTAAAAGAAGAATTTTTTAGTAGATAATTGAATTTTCAAGAAAAAATTTAATTCTTAACCAATCCAAAAGGACAAATTTTCAAGTAAACAGTTGAACTTTGACCAAAATATATGATTTTAACAAAATAGTTGATATTTCAACAAATTAATTTAATTTCTCACAAAATAATTGAATCTTAAACAAAGAGTTAAATGTTTAACTTGAATATATTCTTTTTCGAACAAAAAGGATTGAAATTTTATCAAAAAATCTTTCATTTTGAATTGAATAGTCAGATTTTTAAGCCAAAAGGACGAGTTTTTTTTTTGCAGGAAGTAGAATTTCCAACCAAAAATTTAATTTCCAACCAAGAAGAAGAATTTTCTCGTAAAAAAGATTACTTTTCTACCATAAAAGATCAATTTTCAATCACAAAAATTTATTTAAAAAACGTAATTTTTACCTAGTGGAATTCAACCAAAAAAGTTTAATTTTCAACCAAAAACATGAGTTTTCAACAAACAAGATTCATTTTCGACCCGAAAAAATGAATTAAAAAAAAAAACTTGAATTTTCTAACAAATATTCGAATTTTCAACTTCTGAAGCAATGATTTGAAACCAAAAATGGTACAGTTTAATTTTCATATAAAAAAACTAAATTTTTGACGGAGAAAAAAAATTTCAATTAAATAGGTGAATCTTAAAAATACAATTTTTTTAAGGAAAGTATTTCAAATTTCATCCAAGTAGTTGAATTTTCATAAAAATAGGAATTTTTAACCTAATAGTTAAATTTTCAACCAGAAAGATGAGCTGAACAAAAACAAAAGAAAAAAATTGGAAAAAGAAAAGATGAACAAAAATGTTAATTTAAAACCAAGAAAAATTAATTTTTAACCAAGGAAGATAGTTTGTCTGCCCTGAAAGATGAATTTTTAATTTTAAAGGACGAATTTTCAACAAAACGGTTGAATTTTTGACCAAAAAATATGATTTTAACAAAATACTTGAATTTTTTTACCAAATAGCTGAATTTTAACCCACGAAGATGAATTTTTAACCAAGAAAATTTATTTTCTGCCAATGGACGAATTTTCAACAATCTACATGAAATGTCAACCAAATACACTGGGAATCCCATACAAGTCCAGTTTTGGGCATGGGTTTAAATGGCCTTGACTTAAAGCGAACACAGCATTCTCTCGCTCAGAACGTAAACAGTCAGTTGCGTGTGAACCATTTCCTAATATTACGCAATGTACGCGCGCGAGTACCAGCGCACTGCACCTTTATCACTACGCTGCTGGTGTTTCACGCATCGTTGAGCAACCTTATATCGACCCCGCGAGCTCCGAAACCGCTACGAAAATAATTCTCAGAACGACTTACATAGAATTCCCAGTGTATTTGGATTTTCAACTTAAAATGATCAGTTTTCAACCAAAAATGAAATAGTTAAATTTTCAATTTAAAAAATTTAATTAAAAATAAGTATTTTTCTTTCATATTATAAATAATTATTATTTGAATATGAATTGTTTCCATCACAGCATTCTTATAAAACAAAATAACTTATAAATTAAGGAAGATCAATGCGAAAAGTATAAAAATTATAAAAAATCAATTTTCAACAAATAATTGGTTTATAAACGATCTTTTTTCTGGTTGTTGAATACCGAATTATCATCAAGTAATGTTGCTTTACCAAATTCAGGCAATTGCAAAAAAATTCCCAATATTGACAAGAAACGAGAATGGACCAAAAACGAGACAAAAAAACAAATGACCTAATTGAACTTTTCATTATTTAAAATGAGATGCAAAAAATTTTTAACCAATGGTTTCCTGTGTAAATAATCAAAATTTTTTAAAGACTTGAAGAAATCTTTAAACCCAAAGAATCAAAATCGACATTTAGGATTTTAGAATATTAAATCTAATTTCATAAAATTCGAAAGATTTCATAAGGGTTGTGTAATCTTAATCAAATTTATCAACTTTAAAATGATATTAAGGGTTCTATTCGTTAATAAAAATAAGATCCTTAATTTTATTGTTTAATTCTCTTTTTTTTCCTCCTTATTTATTAAGCTTTTTTCATGAAAGCTGTTAAGATTTGGTTGATATAGTTTCATTGGGTTTGAAAAAATGTATTTTTTTATTCTATGAGGTTTGTTATTAGAGTTCGGATTATGGACGTTAGTGACGAATTTGATTTTTTTCAGTTTCTTGATTTGGAAAGTTATTAGTTTAGAAAATATTGCGGTTTTTCATTCCACCTAACTATTTCATCTGGGTCCGCCTTTTTCCATCGACATACCGAAAAAAAAACTATCATAGCCGATTTGGAAAGATTTATTTGTTGAAAATCTGATGTCTTTCATATTTTGAAATTTCTGTGCATGATTCATATAAGCATTATATGTAATATCAGTGGTTGTAGAAGTTTGATGATGAGAACTTATTAAATCTGCTTCAAATCTCTTATTAAAACGTTAGTCTGAAATTTTGTCGTACAAAAATTAATTTTGTTTTTATTTAGAGTATTCATATTGCTTTATGACGGAACACTTTTCTTTCTTTGTATACAATATGTTAAATTCTTGCTGTATAAGCATAGTGAGATCAATATTGATTAGGAACTGTCTACCGATACGGAATTTTCCGTATAAGACTAACCCCTTTTCCAGCTCGTTTTGGGCTAACGTTACGGCAAATTCCGTAAAACTAGTCAAGACTTCACAGTAAAAAAAATTGTTCAAAATTATACCGAAATCAATATCATTATGATATGCAACAAAAATGATACCGAAATTAAGAGCATTTTGATCGGCCGCAATGAATGATCGACTTTTGAGATCGCAATGATCTGATTCGGGATCATGTATCAAATCAAACCAAGATGGCCGCCGTTCTTGGAGTACTGAAGCTCATATGCGAGCTTTTTATGGTTTCTGATCGTGCAGTGTACTTGAAAAGTAAAAATATTAACAAAATATGATATTAGAGTATATCACCTGTTAAGTGTAGTTATCACTTGCATGGGGTTAGATAAAACTTTTAGGTTATGTCGTTGTGACATCGCCGCCCAAAAATTGGGGGCCATTTTGTTCAGTCTGACAAATGACACTAAAAGCAGATCAAAATGATCCGAATAGACAGATCATTATGATCTCGAGAGTCAAATGATCGTTGGAGCAAAATGATCTGCAAAAAAAATGATCATTTTTTTTTACTGTGTTGACATTGTTAGAAAAAAAACGTTCATGCGACCTTGCCTGTTTACGTTCGGAGTCCCTGGATTTGCGTCGAAGGCCATAACCGAAACCGTGCGCGAATCCAGTTTCCAGTGTATTTCTCTATTTTCTCTATTTTCCCTATTTGCCCCTCATTTTTAAGTCTAAATTTATTTTTATTTTTCGCTTGATAAACGCTTAACATGAAACACAAAACATACAGAAATAATGTTTTAATAGACTTCACAGAAAAAATGCTCTCAAAATAGGGGAAATAGGGTGATTTTTCGTGATAATAGGGAAATCCAACCTGATGCAACTAACTCGGCGAGAGTGCGGCCTTCAGACTCTTTGGCACGCTTGACTTAACACATCCTTCCCTCTCGGTCTTGCGGCTCCTCTCGTCACCAAACAGCCGAGCGGCATCAATTCTCGCAATGCACAAATTCAGTTTACGAAAGTCCATGTTCTAGTGTAATAGAGGAATACATTTTTTTAAATAAAATTAATGTATGGGTACCATAATGAATTCAATATGAAACGCTTAAAACTTCAAGTCGAAACGTACAGCATTTTCTGAACATGTGCGGGGTTCTATAGCACAGAAATACACCGGAAAAAAAGCGAAAAGATCCAGTAATCGAAATTAGAAGTACGGAAAATTTTCAAAATTTGGAATTTGGTATTCAATAGAATTATTTTCTTCACTTGTGGTTTTATAATTTTTTCAAGCATTTGTGGAAGCTTCAAGGACAGAAATACACTCGTAAAAAATCGACAATAATTCGATCACATACTAAATTCTAAACTTTGGAAATTTTCTTTAATTCTAATTTTGACTTCTGGATGTTGACGATTCTTTTTCTAGTGTATTTCTATGCTAAAAAAGTTGTCCTATGCTCAGAAAAATGTGTGAACCACAAGTTATGTAGATAATCTCATTACATACCAAAATCAAAATTGTAAAAATTCGCTGTATTTTCAATCTTGATTCCTGGCTCTTGGCGATTGTTTTTCCTAGTGCATTTTGGTCACTGGAAAACAGAGGTGAATTCAATCAAAATTATGTTTCAGTAAGTATTGAAATAAAACTCCCAAAAAAATGGAAAGACATTTTTGACTGCACTTTTCTATTGTTTAAACTTAAATATTAAGAATGTTAATATATACCAACGAGTCACTCTTTTACTTCTAGTCGCTTCTTTTGGAAGTCGATCACTGATTTCAGTTTTCTTTTCGGAATATATCTTTAATTCGACGCATTTTAAATTCAATGCATCCAGCTGCATTTAAATTGAAGTATACAAATGTTTTTGGTTTAAAAATAGAATTAATGAATTGTAGGCACAAACGTAAAAAGTTAGACTAATTTCAAATTTATAGCGTACATATTATGAATTAAACCCTTTAAACCTCTGAGCTTTTTTTAAAACTTTTTTCTCAACTTTCTGTAACCCTTTCTTGTGTATGAGAGACCACTTTCTTGCATCTGATAACTGTTTTATACTAGAAAGAAGTAAAAATAAGCAAAATGATAAAATCTAATTTTTTTATTTTGGTTTTGATTTCGCTATAAATGAAAGAGCCGCTTAACCTACAAAACAGCTTACAAAAACGAAAATTTACTGAGGATAATGATCAATATATTTCCGTATACGATGAAAAAATAAAAAATGTTTACATGAGAAATTGCACAAAGAAAGGTGTTTTTTATGTTACGATGTTCTTCAAAGGTATAATCGCAATTTCAAAAATATTTAGTCTTAATTATTAAGGTTATTATAGTTATTATTATGTATATTATAGACTATTATATTTGAGACATTCATAAATTTTTAGTATTCAGTATATTGAATAATTTGAAATATAAAGCTATTTTAATGTGCAAGAATTTTGAATTGAAAGTGCTTGATTATTTTAGATTCAAACGTTTCAAATTATTTAGTTAGAACTTAAAATGATTTAAAGTTGCAGGATTAGAAATGAAAGTCTTTTAGTACTTTTAGTCTTTTATAAATATTCAGTTTCAAAAACTCTACAAAAGGGTGTTTTTTCAAGTTTTATTTATTTTTTAATAATTTGGCATTCCACAAATTATTCCTTTTAGTTAGAAAATAACACCTAATTTTAGTAAAATTAAAAAAAAAATATTTAGTGGTCGCTCATGGTAAATTTTGTTCTAAGTGCTTGTTTATAAATAAATTGACTTTATTATAATTTCTGATTTCGTTCTGTTACTCACAGATTTTGTTTTTCATAGAAAAATATTGAACTCTCATTTTTTCACATTTATAAAATCAGAATTAAATTCACTTAGGGTAATTTTTATAATATATTTTGAACTGAAAGGCAAGTGTTTATATATTTCAGTTTATTCTAAATTGTGTTGTTATTTTAGACCCAAACCGATTTACGCGTATGAAAGTTATAACAAGAAGTGTAATGTCACGCGCGGAGCTAGCGCATGCTTGTTTAGTGAGTATCTTTCCGAGGAAACTCAAATAGTCGTTGAATTTTATAGCACAGAAAACAGTCGAACATTATAACAGTCGAATTATCTTTTCCGTCGTCATCAGTTCTATTCTGAGATTAGATTTTTTTCTCAAAATGCACAAATTGCCTTATATTTTAAGTCTTCTAATACTTTACGAGGTTTTATTGCAAGAAACAGTGGTTTTGTCTGATGAGAATATTGGTAAGTGAAATACTATTGTTCTAAAAAAAAGATCAATTTTAACTAGCTGTTCTTAAGATTTTACCCATCTGTTCGTTAAAATATGAAATTTTTCATTAAAACGTGACCCTGATGAACAATGAATATAATGAAGTCGATAATGATTTTAATTCAGGTTTTTTTTTTAATTCTTAAATGAAAAAATATTATTATTTGCATGATTGTAATCTATCAACGCAACTTCGCATTATATGATACCTTATGGTTCTACAAATGTTTCTTGTGGATACTGTTTTTAATCAATTTGAACAATTTATATATTGTTCTGAAGAATATGAGAATAAAATTACGTGAAGAGAGATTGCGATAAACTAACTTTTGACGTTTTTAATTCATTTT
>CAKNWT010046171.1:0-11112 GCA_932066315.1 Andricus coriarius | reverse complement strand
TACTTCCGGTGTTGCACAAATTCTAATTTTGGTTTTACAAATTTGAACAAATTCTACACTAAATATTTGGCCCAAAAGAAGGTTAATTTGCTTCGTTGCCGGGGCCAGCGAATTGGTCCTCAAATTAATCGTCAGTTACACAAATGAACTTTATTAAAATAAACTTATGATTTTTGTACTGTTCTATCAGTGCAATGATAAGTTATTACTAGTTTTTATTTAAATACTCAAATATCGTCAAGCGGTAGACTTTTTTTTACTACTTAAAAATTGTTTGTTTAAAGACTTTTGTTTCAAGTTATAATTTTATGAAAATGATCCATATGTATTGGCGAAAATCTGTATTAGTTTTATTTCACTCGCAGCTAAACGACACCAAAAGTCAACGTCAATCGAAAAAACTATAAGAAAATTTTTGAAAATGTAAGAAGGCTGTTATTAAATTTCTATAAAAGAAAAATTAATGGCGAAAATAATGGAAATCGAAATTTTCACCATGAGCTTGCTGGATTAATTTTGGTCATCACTACGAAAATTTCGAAAGCTTTACTGTTAACAAGGTTGTTAATTTTTTTATTATTTTAGATTGAAAAAAAAATTAATTTGCATAATGTTCTATTGGTCTTACAGAACAGATTCTCATTACAATACTCGCGCATCGTCCTTGATTTTTTATATGTATTTATATAGTTCCCTAATAAATTAAATAATTAAAATAATTGTTTTGGGCAGCAGCGCTACGTGCGCATATCGACGTTAGGTGTCAACACAAAATAAGATTGTAGATCTTAGACTGCTAACCGCACATTAGAGAGATTGACAGGTTAGGTACCGATACATTGCAAAAAAAGAATTTTTGAAAATAAAATAAGTCGAAAAAGTTAAGAAATAAAAGGTAAAATGATGTACAAAGCACTTTGCGGGTCTCTTATTTTGTAAAAGGCATCTAATACATCATTAAAACACAAATCAAAGAGATAAGTGAAGTACTTTGTGTCTATTTTCTCTTGTAAATGTGATCGAGTATGAAGCGAACAACCAATGAAAATAATCGCTTACACTTACTAATGTTTTTATCTTGTGAGATAGTTGGAGTACTAATTTCGAGGCCATGCTCGAGTTCTTGGACAAATGCATAGTCCGTAATGTTCTTGTATTCTCTTTCTGTTTTAGCTGCGACCGTTTGTAGCTAGTGAAAACCAAGAACCTGTTTTCTAATGAAAATTATTTAAGAATTGGACTTTTTGTGAAAAAATACGAAAGAGCATATTATTTTTACCCATGCAACGTGCATAAAATTATCAACATTTCATGCGATATTCGATAGAAGAAATAGTTTATATCGATTTCCTTAGTTCGACTCAGATTGGACTCATGTGTCGTTTTAATGTGGACGGCAGACTTATGATAGCGCGATAGCTTTAAGAACACCGATAGCTACTAAGAAAAGTAATATCTTGAATCAAAGAAAATTGACTGAATTCAAAGAAATGCTCGTACTGAATGCATCATGTAAAACATTTCTTCAATGCAAAAATATTGTTTTATCATAAGCAAGGTTATCAAATTTTTACAGCAATTTAATAATCATTTCAGTCAGTAAAATATCACGAAGCGAAGTCAAACGTCATTATAAAGCAAGGAAATAATACCTCGAAATCAGTAATTGTCCATCAAGTAAAGAAAAAGTTTTATATTCAAAGATGTCATTCCGTGTTTCAAAATGCGTAATACTCAAATGCGATACACTATTCAGAATAAGCATGTAACGTAGTTTAAAAAATATTGGTTAATTAAAAAAAGCACGATCTTGACTCAAAAAAGAAGAAAGAATTATTTAACAATGAACTTAATTGATAAAAATCAGTGTAGCTAAAAATCAAACTTATATTACATTCTTAGAAAAATTGGACTATTCGAAATAAAAAAATTTGAAAGTACTTTTTTAAAGAATCTTAATGCAATTATAACTATTATTTGATGTAGCGTTATTTTAATAGAGATAATTTCTTTTGTCATGAGGTAAACGAAAATTCTTCAAATATTTCAAGCAGTCAGTGGCTATGCTGAGAACAGAGAAAGCATAGTCTTATCAAATGACACTTAGTGAGAGACGTAGGTCATCACATCTTTTCAGCATAACTAAAGAAAAAATGTGTGGCTAATTTATAGGACTAATTTGTGTTGTGTAATAATATGATCGGCGCAGCTATCGGAACTTATTTTGACTTATTTAAAGCTAGAAGCTATGCAATTTACAATCGAATGACGTGTTTATTTAGAATGGTCCATTTCTTTTTCAGGAAATAAATAAACGTGTTTTCTATCGGATTTCATGAAAATCTCATTAAAACGATTATTTCTTTGAATGGAAAAGAACAATATTTAATTTTTAAAGATAATTTTTTGAATGACGGCATGGTAATGATGACTGGAAAAAGACTACACCAAACTCCCGGTTGACGATCCTCCGGTTTAGGAATTCCTAGAAATGCTGGCCAAAGCAGTTTCTAAGCTCGCAGGGCAGAGGGATGGTTGCCACTCATGCTGGCCCACCAGCAGCGATGTGATAAAAACAGGCAGTACCCTCAGTGGATAATTCCATCAGCTGACATCATATGTGTCAGTTCGTTATTAGTGTTTACCGAGGTGTCTCGATTTCAGTAGTGTATCGGTTGTGTTACGATTTTTAAAAATGTCGAAGGAAGAGAAAAACAGCATTTGTCGTAGAAAGAGAAATATGAACCTGCAGGACAAGTGAAAATTATGATTAACAGAATAAAAACTCGTCAACAAATTATAATGATATTGGTTTGGAGGCTCTTTCGATAGAATGGTTTAAGAGAGTGAGATACAGAGGCCGAAAACGTTTAAAATAAGTAAGCAGGAAGATCATGATCTTTACGTGTAACGGATTGCTGCATTTTGGTTGTACTTTAAGTTGAAATCATTATGATTACTGCACAACAAAATGGACAAAATTGTAAAAATATGTTTTACTACGGAGAAAAATCCAACAGAAATGGTTCACATGGCCCTGACTGTTTACGTTTGTATTCCCCCGATTGAGGATCAAGGCTACTTGCAAGCTTCCACCGTCACTATTCTTAAACCGGGGGTTTGGTGTATTTGTAGTTAGCCCCCGATCGTATTCTATCATTTGATATTTAGGTGCCAATGATGTCAAACGAAACGTATCCAGTTGCCAGTATCATGTCTTCAAATGTACATCAATTATTTAGTTGTGATTATCGTGCCAACTCTTAGCATTGGATACATTTTTTTTCAATTCGATGACTAAATATTTATATAGAGGTTGCTGGTAGAAGCACTAGTGTTATAAGCACTAGTGTCTAAATTACTAGATCTGGGTAGTATTAATGCAAAGTCCGAGTAAGTTGTAACACACAGTAGAAAACTTTATTTTGTTTGACATACAATCGCGAGCTATGTCACTTATTATTTCTAACGTTCACTCAGTAGATTCTGTTTAGTTTAAGGCTCATTGTAGGGGTAAAACATAACAACATATATAAAATTTTCACTAGTGAATTATGGATAAAACCCACGAATTATGGACCATAAAAATGTTCAAATTTATGTCAAGGGGCTGAAAGTTCACACAACACTTCAAAAAACGTTATAAATAATTAAAAACGACCAAAATCAACATCTTATACTACAATCGATAAGTGATAAATGTCAACAAACCATTACTCAATTATCATCATCAACTTTCATATCAAAAAAATATCAGAATGGACAGATACGCTTTTTGAGAACATTATTCTAGTATTGATAATGGACAAAAAAATTAATATTATTGAAAAAATTTAAAATAAGATTCCTCTACCAAGGAAGGCTTCCGTATACAATTTTAGTCGACACTTCAAATAAAATTAAAAGCTGGAAAGAAATTATCACAATGCCTTCATAAGATCTTCCTCAACACACTCTAAATAATGATAATATACTTTATCAACCTGAACAAGCAACCCCTTCTTAAAATTAGAAAGACTATCTGATATACAACTGTGGTTGAAACTTCAAATAAAATTAAAAATTAAAAACAGCTCATCCCAATGCCTTCAGAAAACTTCTTTAAATATACCCTGAATGACAATGTATTTAAAAAGCCCTAAATGCAACCCCTTACTGGAACAAGGAATGCTATCTGATAGAATTCTAGTTAAAACTTCTACAAAAATCACAAATTGAAAACAAATAATCACAATGTTTTTTGAAGACTTCTCTTAAGGGAGCCTAAATGAAAATATATTTTGATAATCACCAAAAGCAACTTCTAATTGAAATGACAAAGGCTACTTGATATAATTTTAGTTATAAGTACAAATAAAATAAAAAAATAAATACAGTTCATCATGAAGCCTTTAAAAATATTTCTCAGCTCACTCTAAATTTAAATATATTATAAGATCCCCTGAAAGCAATCCCTTACTGATGTCGGCAAGGCTATCTGATATCACTGTAGTTACAACTTTAAATAAATTTAAATCAAAAACAACACATGGCAATCTCTTCCAAATACTTCCTGCAAGACAACATCAATGTTAATATATTTTATATACCCCTAGAAGCAACGCATTAATAATATTAGTGAGGCTATCTGAAATAACTTCAGTTCAAAATTTAAATAAAATAAAAAATAATTCATCATCATGCATTCAGGAGACTTACTTCAAGACACCTTTGATAAAAACAATTATTTAAAACCCCTAAAAGCACCCTTTGATTGAAATTAGTAAAGTTATCTGATACAACTTTATTTGCTCTAAGGTGTTCTTTAAATATATTTTCGTTTAGAGTGTGTTGAAAAGTGCCTTCTAAAAGAAGTGCGGTGCATTTTGTTGTTTTTAAACTTTGTTTGAAGTTTCTATTTGATTTATATCAAATAGCCTTAGTTATTTCAGTATTCAACGGGCTTTTCTCGAAGATTTATGCTTTCTTCTGAGCGCTTTTTGTATGATTTATTAGGGGTTGACAATTAAATTCGTTAAAGTTAGGCACTTTTATCTTTCCCGCGTAAAAGTTGGGTTTTCTGACTTTCGCTTCTTCGTACTTGCCACCACTTTCTTCTCCTTCTTAATTCGCTCGTTTCCTGATTCTTGTCGAGGAACACTTCTTCCGGATGGACTTTTAAAATTGTAGTATAGATGTGTCCATTTATGCTTGTTATATAAATGTGGCCGTAGAGTGAAATATCGTGATGGGGTTGACTGGGATTGTACACAACGAAATTGTTAGCTATATAACTCATATCTTTCCCTAGACGCAACCAAGCTATTTTTGGAATAAAAATTTCATTTTTAAACATATAACGGTGGTCCAGGGTAGTGAGAGGAGTAAATGAACAAAAGTGAGGGTTCTTTCTCGCTGTCGTTCTTATATAAAAATGAATTGAATTTAGAGGGAAAACAATTGGTTCCGGATTCATCCAACTGGGTATCTTGTTGGGATGAAACGTTCTTTCTCCGTTTACGATTCTTCCGGTAAGAGTTGTTTCTTCTCTCATGTCTACAAGAATCGAATCTGCACGAAGTTCTGGAAATCCATTAGCATCTAATTCTGTAAGAAAAAAATAGAAATTTACAAAGATAATTGTAAACTAGTTATTTAGAATCTTAACAATTTCGGACAATCAATGGTAAACAAAGAACGAAAGAAATGTACTCATGAAATGAGAAAACATATAATTTCCGAATTAATTTTTCGATTGATTTTAAATCTCTGAATTTAACGCCTACCTAATTTATACGATAGATTAAACGTTTCTCAAGATATACCTACTGTTAAACAACTTTTAGCTCCTAAGGAGTCATCGGTTTTTAGATGTTTTTATTGAAATATTGTCGACATGTTTCTACTCGGATCCGAATCGAAACATGCCGGCCATGGCGTAGCCTTGATAGCCGAAAGGCTATTCATTGGACAAGCGGCTGCCATGAGACCCACTGATTTACGTCGATTGTTAATGAGTTTGGATAAGTCATTTGTCACTTTTACGAATCAAAAGGAGAAAATCACCCCAATTTTATTCCAGAAATGTAAATATATGACTATGAGGGCTTTCTCTAAACTTTCTGTGAACTTCTTTTTTCTGAGGTAAAGACACATCGCAATCATGTATACAAACATTTAACTGCTGGGAAGTGTCTACATGTAAAAATAATTGCAGTCTCGACAGAGATAACATTGGATCAACAAAAATTTGTTTTACTGGCATCCTTGTTCAAACTATAATTATTTCTTAGCTCACTCTGTCATATCAAACATTTATTTGAATAGCATATTCACTATAATATGACATAGAAACAGAAAATCTTTTGGAGAACATATTTTTTTAGTTGATTTAAATCTTGAATTGCTCAAAGACACTATCCAGAATACAAGTACAGAAGGCGACCTTAAAATAGCTGGCGACTGCAGTGTAAAAATATCAAATTGGAGCATGCTCCAAACGCCAGATCCAAATAGATGATAAATATTTTTTCAGTTGACCTAAAGCTCTCTGCCAAACCTTTAATTCTAACTTGACTTTAGAATCATCTCAGGTTGTCCAAAAGAATTGGCAAGAAAGCTATGATTGATTAAAAAAAATGTATGAAATTATAAAAGACAAATTTTATTTACTATCAAGTGAATCTAAAGGAGAGTCCCCTTCAGGTAAAACGCCCAGATACCGCCAAGACACCAGTGATCGCAAACTAGCAGATATCTATGATAAGAATTAAGAAACAAAGGATATACAATATAATCGATAAAAATGCTTAGTAGGTTTTAACATTGATCAAATCAGCAAAGTATCATTGAAACGCTAATCTTCTCAATGTGGGAAAGCGAAAGCTTCGCTAGATAGAGAGCAGACCGAAAGAATATACTTGCCTAGCAGTCTGATCGTGCATCTTAGAACAGATCAGATAAATATGAGGTACAATGAAACTGGGTTAGGATTCTAGTCTGGGAATATGCGGGTTCCGAAATGCATAATTTTTTAGGCTAGGAAAAAAATGTTAAATTTGGACCTGCTAAATTTTGAGCGAGAAAAACAAAAGAAGGTACAAGAAAGGCTCCAAGGTCTTATGTTGGCTCATTCTCGTAGAAAGAGAGAGAGAGGGAGAGAGAGCGTGAGAACACTGATATGAAAAGCGATGAAAAAAAGAGAGAGGGGGTAATGGGGCCGAAAAATAATCTAAGTGGTTGTAAAACCACAAAAGAGGTCGAAGTGGCTCTAAAGCGATATTCAGAGGATCTCGCAGGAGAGCTGTAAGTAGACGTCAGCAAGTCAAATAGAAGAGGTCCAATCTTAGCTATGGTAGTGATAAACGAAAAGACGGCGAGCGAACAGCTAAAAAAGGCTCGCATCAAAGTAGGTTAAGCGAATCACCGAAGAAGTGGTGTGGAGTAGTGTGGATTTGAAATGGAGCAAGGTGTGTGAAGAATGCGAGACAATGAGACAGAAAGGTGTAAGTTCACCCTATATAAGGCCCTAGGGATTTTAAAAACCAGCTTGAAGTACTTGAAAACACTATCCAGAATACAGAAGGCGACATTAAAATAGCTGGCGATTGCAGTGTAAAAAGATTGAAGTGGAGAATGCCAAATCCAAGCTCTCGATGGAAACAAATGATGAATGTGGCATCTAGACGGGGACTCAAGTCTGCCGCATAGGAGATCATAAAGCATGTAGCAGATTGAAAGGTGATTGTGGGTTTCACAGTTAATGACCACTGATATATGATAACCTTCATGTTGTAAAAGGTAACGAAGGATTGGAAACGAGCAAACGGATGCTATCCAGATGAAATGCTGCAAAACTGAATAAAAACGAGTTTAGAAAGTAGATGTAACCAACAAAAGGCAAACGGAGAAACAGGGACACAAGATAACACGGAATGCACAGAGGTCTTTTCGTCCGAGAAACGATTATTATGTGCTTAATTCGTTAAGCATCTAACGCTGCCATCCCACAGAAGAAGATTTGAAAAATTCATAGTGCGGCTTACTAGTAGACAGACTTCATAGTCAGTGAAGGAGAAATAGCTTCTTCTTACGACAAAGAGATCGACTGAAGTCCCTTACTGATGAGTAGAACAGCGAATCCTAGCACTTGAGTTACAGGATTGTTATTGAAAGCTAGAAGAGATGAAACCTATGGCAGTAAACAACGCCGAATTACTAGAAAACATTCTGGACACAGTTTTTGCCATGCACGAGGACAAACACATAGAAAAAGATAGCCATTGACGTAACGCTTTTTGGAGGAAGAAAACTTCGGCAAGCTGTAGGTTCACTGCAGAAAAGAAGGAGGGGGCTTGGATAGAATACCAGTTGAAGCACTCAAGTTTGTGTTATGATTATACCCTTAAGATATTTCCTTTTCGGGCTAAGCGTGATTCACTCGGCGAGGAAGGCCATAACGTGAGGAATGGGGTATAGATTTTTAGATTGATCTAGAATTCTCGTGTTATTTACTTAAATAACACGTTCTTTCTGCAACACTGCTCCGACCCGGGTTGTTGATTAATCTCTCTAAAGATCACCCCAAGTGAAGACCCTCACAAAGTCGTCATTTGAGGTTCTCCACTCGGGCCCATTAGCATCCAAGGTCTTTTGTTTCAGGCGTCATTCACTCTACTGATACTCTTTTTATGCTCTACTTGTCGCCACACTTTTCTGCCCTGGCATATATCTCTAGCTTCCTTCACGTCCATGAATTTTTTCATGCAAGCTCTTGTATTTCTATGGCTTCTTACGTTTCTTGGAATTAGTATCTCCTTTACACATTCTAACCTTTCTTTCCGCAGTCTGCCTCTGGGCACACTGCAGTTTACTTTACATTGATACACTTGTTTCGTTAGCCGTTCATATTTCTTTCTCTCAACATGCCCAAACCATCTCAACGAATTCCTTACACATATGTCTACTAGCGTCTCCTCTACACCACATTCTTTAAGGATCATCTTATTAGTCACTTTGTCCATCAGTGTTTTGCCTCATATCACGCGCAGGAATTTCATGTTAATCGCCTTAATTTAACTCCTATCTTTTTCTTAATAGGACCACGTCTCGCTTCCGTTCTATTCTCTTATAATTTAAAACAATGTTGCACATTGCTTTCTCTCCTGTCCCTTTGACCACCATAATTTTTGTTTCATTTACGTGAATTGAGAGGCCTATGTTCTTCATGCTTGCATTCAGTTTAATCAACATTCTTTGCAAGTCTTCGATTGACTCTGAAATAAAATCCTTATCATCTGCGAAACCTAATCCACGTACCCTCACTGTTTCGAGATCCACACCTTCTTTATCGAAGAGGACCATTCTTTTAACTTGTCCATAAATATAATAAATAGCAATGATGATATAATGCACCATTGTATAACACCTTACATAAGATCGAACCAGTCACTCAGTTTCCTATTTATCCTCACACTCGCTTTGCTACCAGAATAGATTTTTTTACTGCTTGTAGGAGTCAAGCATTGACTCAATATTCTTTCAAGACTTCCCGAAGCTTATTTCTATCCACGTTGTCAAACGCTTTTTTTTAGATAAATAAATACACAGAAAACTTGTTTTTCTACTCTCAAACTTTTTTCTGCGATCTGTCTTATGCTATATATTTGATCCATACATGATCTTCCTAGCAGGAATCCACTTTGAATTCTTCATGGCTTTCCTTCTGTTATTTTTATTATTGCATTTCAGCGATGATACCGTGTACACCAGCACCTTTACCATTCTTTAAGTTCTTAATTATATCCCTATCCTCAGAGGCACAGACTCTCTCAATTGCGTTTTCGTGTTAAAAGATTCTTTCAAAGCGTCTGGTATTCCGTCTGTATCATATAGCATTTCACCCTTGCTGTTTCTCATGATGAAAAACATCGGTGTTAGCTTTATCTGCGTTTTCGCCGCATGCTCGTTTTTTTGATATTTTTCAAAATCTATTCAACCATATAATAAAATCGATTATTTTCCATTCCAATTATGAGCGATTCTCATAATTTAAATAATCCTGTATGAATGAAAAATTATATTTTCAGACATTTGCAAGACTATATAAGTAAATTGCTTCTTTTGTTCTTCGCTTTACGTGAAAAATAGCTGGCAAACAGCTTCCTTGCCAGCGCCGATAGGACCGTTATTTGCCGGTGACGACAGTGTAGACTCAAACTAAACTGGATGGTTGGGCTGATACTTCTTACCGTTTTTGGCTCGACCAATTAAGAGGAGGCAACGGCCACTATTTTCAAGTCCACTAATTAAAAAAATTTTAGAATTTTGAATATTTTATTTTTAAAGTGTGTCTTCTTTTAAAGTCCTGATAATGAAACGTCTTAAAATGATATAAACCTTCAAATTTGGGAGAAAAAAAGTTAGAATTTTGTCGCCCCTGAAGAATTTTTATCTCCTAGATTTTCTCAGAACTTTTGAGAGGGCTCGATCCAAAAATAATGATTTTGATTTCCGGGGAAAGTGTTTAAAATTGAATGTAGAGAATTAAATTAGAGAATGTAAGAAAGAGTGAAAACTCACTCCAACAAAGTGGAATCCCGTTCCAAGAAATTTAGAGAGAAGGAAACTAATGAGGACAAAGAATAGTATTTCAGTAATAATCTCCATTCTCTTTTAATAGGCATATTGATAGATAACAGAAAATTGAGCTTACAAGCATTTCAGCATTTCGTGTGAACTGTTCGTGAGCTGAAATCTTGCAAACTTGATTGTCTATAAATCGAAAAAGCTAAAACAATAGACACTTCTTATAGACTACCTTCAATGACTTTGATCTGTTAACAACGCTTTAATTATTCTTCCGGGTGCACAGAGGGATGGAAGAAGGTTACTGATATCAGATCTTAAATTTGTCATATTTTCTAGATTCAATGCCTACACATACATAAACTCGAGTATTATTAAAGATTAGAATATGTGTGAGTGTTTCATTGACCCAAAAGAAATGTTATTGCTTCATTGACCTAGAAAAAATGTTTTTGTTTCATTACTCCAAAAGAAATGTTTTTGTTTCATTACTCCAAAAGAAATGTTTTTGTTTCATTACTCCAAAAGAAATGTTTTTGTTTCATT
>CAKNWT010046133.1:0-13335 GCA_932066315.1 Andricus coriarius | reverse complement strand
GATAGAGGGTCCCTGTACCAAGGGTTTCTGCTGATTATGGTTACAACAATTAATAAACAGTCGCGGACAATTGTCCAGGGATGTTCCCTAGGGTGACCAGAAAAAAACACTTTTGGATTTCTTAGGAGCGAAAGGCAAATAACGGTAGTTTATGCGATTGTAGAAGCCAGGTTTTTTTTAAATTTTAAACAATATTTAGAGGTGCCCCATCGTCTTTGAAGTTCTTATGTAATTAACATGGGCAAAACCAACGTTTTTTCATTTATGATTTTAGCCACGAAGTTATCCTTTTTTTAATTTGAACTTTTAATATGTTGTTCTTCAGGGCCTCATAATCCACGTAAAACCATTTTATCAATGAAAATTTCATTTAAAAAATTAATTACGGTTGCTTGAAAAGTGCCATTTTCACTGTTTTCAAAGCCTAATAACGGCCCTAATAATTCATATCTTATAATGAAATTTTAAGAATATTTTCCTCGAATGTTGAAGATCACATTTTCTGAAAAAGCAGATTAGGAAAAATATAAATAAGCCTGCAATAATGAAAACAAATCTGAGTAAATTTTTAAAATATGACAGTTTTCGGGGCGGAGCACTCATCAGATTGGCCATAAAAGTCGATCACAGTAGGTCTTGACACCATAAACTCATAAAGCAGACCCTTTCACGGCAAAGCTTTCGTTAGTTATATTTCCCTTTTTCGGAAAAGTGAGTAATAATAATTCAAGGGACGCTAACTATACCTGTTATAAAGTCACATCGATGAAAACAGATGAGATTGCACTTTTACGATCGACTCTTAACTTACCGAAATTGTCAGCTTTTGCAATGACAACATTCAAAGACGATGGGGCACCTCTAAATATTGTTCAAAATTAAAAAAAAAAAACTGGCTTCTACAATCGCACAAGCTACCGTTTTTTGCCTTTCGCTCCTAAGAAAACCAAAAGTGTTTTTTTCTGATCACACTAATGTTCCCATAGGAATAAGCCCTAAGCGGAGGCGTAACAACCGTGCCGAAAGCTGAATGGCACCTGGGTGAGGTGTCATAAACAGTGACTCTGGGATACCGGGCGAACTCTCGGAGTATGCAGCCTTATCCTTGCATGCGGGCCTCTACAAGGATAGACGAACCCTTTCCCTAGCTGCTCGTGGGAACAACAATGACACCACTAAAACACCAAAAAGTTGCAAATGCGTTTTAAAACTATCGAACGCGCAGAGCGCCCGACAATGGGTCGGCGAACAATGCCGATAACCCTAGAGTTCGGGTTGCTGAAAATAATTTAGATGGAAACACGACGACGAACCGGCGAAACTCCCACATTGAGTGGACGAATCAACTCAAAGATTTCACCGAGGGACTTCACCCAGGCTTTATGGCGCGTATGCATACTCTGTGGTGCCAAAAACACCCAGCGCTTCAGCACGTTTCGATTCAATCCTTGCGAAATCAACGTACCTACCTCTGGAAAAATGTATATGTACGCGGAGCGCTTCCCCAATCGCTGCTTGATCCTGCAGCCGAAGATGAGGAAGCGACATTAAAACCAACCGCGGAAAGCAGCCACCATCTGAGAGATGATCACGATTTCAGGACAAGGAGGAACGCAAGTTCCTACTAACCCCAAGATTTGGCTGAAATGGATGCCTCCCTTCGTGTTGAAATCTCGCAAGAGTCCGACCTCTGGACCATCGATTGCTCAGTTTATGGTGCTGCGAGAGCTTTGGTTGATTCAAATCGGAGGCTCATACCGACGATGGATCTAAAGACCAAAAGACGCTTGCATCAACGGAACACGTAGATTGGATGGGCAAGACAGAATGCGTCCCGTGTTCAATATGTGATTGACTACATAACATCTGGTAGACCGTTCACGGAATCACACAATAAACAAGTCAAAGCTGCTGACATTCAAGCAGCATATTGTTGACATAATACGGCTGTTATCTGACACAAGGGAGAAAATACAGAAGAGGGAGAGATGGATCAGGGAGAATCAAAAGTTTCTTGCTGACCCGAAGAGGTGAAAAAAGCACTTAGAGGAACGAAGAACTTTTCCGGTGCTGGAACAGATTGTATCAAAAACTGCTGGCGGAAGAAGTTTACTTCTGCACACCAACACTTGGCCCGCATATTCACCTCATATTTAAAGTCAGAGACGCCCATTCCGCAGTGGCTGGTGTCAGGACGCACTATACTCCTACCGAAAAAAGGCAAATTGTCCAACCCAGAGAATTACAGGCCAATAGCTTGTTTGAACACACTGTATAAGATCTTTACAGCTGTCCTAAACAACAGGATTGTTCGGCGAATTGAGCCTGTGTGGCGTGAGATGTACGAACAACGTGGCTCGAAAAAAGGTGTAGCAGGCTGTCGAGAGAACCTGCTAATTGACAGGTGTGTCTGTAAAGACGCTGCAGCCCGTCAGCGCGTCCTGTCAATGGCCTGGATTGATTACCGGAAAGCTTTCGATTCAGCATCTCATAGTCTTGAAAGCTTGAAGGTGCATCCACATATAGTGAGATGCATAGAGAGATGTATACCCCTTTGGAAAACTAGATTTACTATCTCGTCTGGAAATTATCGTGTGACAACGAACAACGTGACCTTCCAAAGGGGCGTCTTTCAGGGCAATATCATGAGCCCTTTGCTTTTTTGCATCACACTTCTGCCTCCATCTCTCGCACTACGAAATTCTTCTGGATACCTCTGTGGCGATACTAATCAGCGCGAACATAAAGTCACTCATGTATTTTGTATGGATGACCTGAAGATCTATGCCTCTGGTAACAGCAAACTTCAAGCTGCTATAAATATCGTCAAGAAGTATACAGGAGATATTGGAATGGATTTTGGATTGAATAAATGTGCAAAAATTCATCTGAAGAAAGGAAAGATTGCTGGCGTTCCCAAGGACCCTGAGCTTGTGTATATAAGTGTTATTAGACATCTTAACACTATACATACCTTAGCGTGCCTAAAAGCCATATTCAGGACGTTACATCAGTTAAAGACTCTTTCTGAAGCAGATACAATCATCTTCTTCCAAGGATTCGGTCTTCAAACCTGTCAGCGTCGAACAAGATATCTGCGACATATCATTTCGTCAGTTCCGCGATTATACATTTCACGCCGTCAAGGCGGACGCGGACTTCTGAATCACCAGTGTCTTCATAACCGAATTGTTCTAAGTACAGCTTATATCGTAGCCAATGGCAGAGATCCTCTCCTAAAAATGGTCAGGAATCACTAGATAATTGGCAAAGGAGCGTTCCTTTACAAAGCCGCGGAGCAGGCGGCTGAGACCCTTGACTGAAGTGAAGAACGCAGAAGTTGAAAAATTTCATCAAGAGCTACTTTACAAGAAAATGCACGGAAATTTAAACAGGAATGTAGAAAAACAGTCCTTGTCGAAGGAGCAAACTTTTGCTTTTTTCAGATCATCAGGGCTTAATTCAGGTACAGAAGGTTTCATTTTCGCATGCCAGGATGGTGTCATTTCCACCTTAGTATACCGTGACCGCATTTTTTTCAAGAAGTTCCCAGCGATTGGTGCAGAGCGTGTCATGCACACGCGGTGTACCTAGAGCACATGCTATCTAGGTGTCCCATCCATGCGGGAAAAACGTATATCTATAGACATAATGCGTCCCTAAGAGTGGTTCATTACCATCTTTGTCGCTCTTACGATGTTGGCCGCGACCTTGCCCTGTCGAATGCTCCAAGGAAGATAGAGTCAATTTCCAAAACGAGAAGTACCAAATTTTCTGGAACTACGATTTTCGGACAGCAGTCTCCGTTGCTCACTCGACGCCACACATTTTTCTCCAAGACTTCGAGAAACGAACCATATTCGTGATCAAATTCTCGGCTCCGGCCGACTATAAACATCACTGCCAAGGAGAAGGAAAAGGTGGAGAGGTAGCAAGGCCTTAAAAGGGAGTTGAAACGAATGTAACCAAAATATTTGGTTAAAGTAATTATCCTTGTGCTCGGTGCTTTCGGAGGTGCGAAACTATCACGAGATGGATGCAGAAAGCTATCATCCTTGGGTCGCTTTGTGTCCTCAAGACACACGAGGGTTTCGCCAGCCTGGCGTCGTAATTTCATCATGCCACCCATCTCACGGTCGTGAGACGTGGCTATAAGTGTGATTTACCGCGGTTCTAATGCAAGCCGATGTCATTTTTAGATGGCAGTTGCTCCCAGTGGGACCCTGTAGCGGTTTTTTAACCTTGTTTTTTATTATATAATATATTAATCTCTGAACACGGACATTATGGCGCAGTAGCGCCCAGAGAGGCGCGATGTAAACAACTTCTGATAGAGCACTGACTATTCGATCGTCAAGGCCGTCAAGGGGAGCTCAGGGGAGAGGGTAGGGAGACAAAAGCAGTCAAGCGTGGAGCCGGTTGACTTAACCAGTTTTTTTTAACCATTACAGGAGTTTCTCTAAATCATACAGAACGCCCTTATATTGCATTTTCTGTAAAAGCTACAGCAAAATGTATGCATTCAACAATTCTCTAAGATTAGCGGAGTCTTTTTTCTTATTGTACCTTTTTTTCATAAAATAGAATTTTAACTGTATTGTGCTTTGTATCACCTAATTATCAGTACGCGGCATCCTTATCAAATGAGAAAAGTATCACTTTCAGACCATTATGATGGAGTTAATAGAGTATATGCTTCAATCAAAATTATCTTGGAGTATGATATTCGTTTTTGGGATTTACGTATATCTCAAATTTGTAATCTTCAATTATTGGAAAAAGCAGGGTGTACCTCATGAAGCACCTACAGTACCCATGGGGAATATTTTGTCTGCATCTCTTGGAAAACAATGCATTGGTATAGTGAAAAATCATAGCTACATACAAATTACCATTTTTCCGACAGCTTAATAATAATTAATATCAATTAAAAATAATGAGTTGCCGTACCTAAAAACTTGTTTCTTTTTATTTGAAGGAACACTCGTCCAAGAGAGCTATGAACGTTTCAAATCAAATCCTTTTCATGGCTTGTACATGTTCCACGTACCCCATTTGGTAATAAAGGATCCTGATTTGATTCGACTTATCCTGATAAAGGATTTTGCTCATTTTCATGATCGCGGTTTGCATTATAACAACGATGTCGATCCCTTATTGGGACATTTGTTCTTTATGCCTGGTAAAGAATGGAGATTTCTTAGATCAAAGCTTTCTCCTACATTCACCTCTGGAAAAATAAAACAAATGTTTCCCTTGGTACAAAAAGTTGCTGAAGACATTCAAAAAGCTTTGTGTATTTCTGTTGAAAAGTCTAGCACAGTTGAGGTCAAAGGTTTGTTGAGCAGGTAAGATTGTAAGACTATCTGTAATCATTAATGTATGACCCCATAGTAAATTATGACGCGGATGTATTATTTTTAATATTTTGAAGCATTTTCCCGCAATAATTTAATATTGTATGCAAATATACAACCGATATCATAGCATCGATTGCATTTGGAGTCGAATGTAATAGTTTGAAAAATCCAGATGCAGAATTTCATGAGTACGGAAAAAAAGTTCTAGACGTAAATCCTGTTATAATTACCCTGGGTATTTTTCTTCAAAACTGCTGCATATTCTCAGAGTACCCATGATTTCTAAAGATGTTTCCAAATTTTTCAACACGGTATTCAGCGATGTAATATCACAAAGAAGAGCTAATCGCACACCTAGGAAAGATTTTCTAAATCTATTGATTCAGCTCATGGATAATGGAAAAGTTGAAGATGATGAGGAAATTGTAACTGATATGTCAAGGAACGGTACGCAAACTGGTAATAGAACGTTTCGCAACATTTTTGTATACACGTGAGCGATTTTCAAATAGATTTCAATTTTTATGTCCCTCGATATGTAAAATTAAAAGGCTTACAGCTTATATGGTGGCCTATTTTCTTAGTCCATACTGATATAGTTTTTAGAAATGACAGTTAGACACTAACATACATAATCATCTATAATCATGAAAAATAAGAAGTTTATATCAAATTTTCAAAATACATGACGTTTCCAGAACCCTAAAATTGATTGCTTAATTTATATACTTTAAAAAACTTTAATTTTAAATATAGTTTACATGTGTATTTTCATATTGTTGTTACATAACATTTTTATATGTAAATAACTTAAATAGACATTATTTTCAGTGCAAAATGTTGAAACCATCAGTATGTCAGTAGCATGCGCACAAGCCTTTGTCTTTTTTATAGCAGGATACGAGACTTTATCTTCAACAAGTACTTATTGTCTGCAAGAATTGGCATTTAATCCTGACATTCAAGACAAGCTACGTCAAGAAATTAATGAAAAGTTGTGTGGACGTCATGTTTTGTCTTATGAGGAACTTCATGCAATGACTTACCTTGATAATGTTGTATCAGGTATATTCTATGTAAAATAGTATATTATGCACCTAGGGGGAGACGAGGGGCTTTTTTGACGAGTGTATGTTTTCAGTAAAAGTCGTAGGCGAGCGCGTAGCGCGAGCCGGAAACGAGTACTGAAAACGTACACAAGTAATATATTGCATTTCATATATAACTTGCTCACATATAAATCCATAGTTATATATATGGTAACTTTCCATAAATACCCGCAAAATTCTATTTTCTGCAACCAAAATTTCCTCATAGTTTTCACGCTTCATAGGCGTCGAAAAGGTCTGAATCTATTTTGTTTAAACAAGCCTTATTTAACAGAAAATGTCACATATTTCTCTTATTTACTTAAAATTAACAGAGACTGAGTGAATGTAATGGAAATTAGCTATATTTCTCAACTGTTCGTAAAATATAGATTTATGATTCACAGTAATTCCACATTTTTTAATGAAATCATATATTGTTACAGAAACATTGAGGAAGTATCCAATAGTTCCTATCCTAAACCGTGTCTGCCTGAAGGATTACCAGATTCCAAATTCAAATTTCTGCATACCGAAGGGTATGAATATAATCATTCCTGTTTTGGGTTTACACAGAGATCCGAAAATATTTCCTGATCCAGAAGAATTCAAGCCTGAACGGTTTAACTATGATCAAATTGGAAAGAGACACGCTTTTACCTATCTTTCATTTGGTGAAGGTCCTAGGATATGTATCGGTAGGTTAATATTTCATAAAATATTTATTATTCTTCACTAAAAAATATCAGTTTTATAGCGAATAATTTCTACAAAAATATTACCTTTTCTTTAGGTAAACGATTCGGACTTCTACAAGTAAAAGTTGCGTTAATTAAGATTCTATCACAATATAAGTTTAGCGTCTGTGACAAAACTGAACCTATACTGAAGCCTACAACCCGCAATTTATTGCTTACACCAGCGGGTAATGTATTTTTAAAGGTGAAGGCGGTGTGAGAATTATAATTGAATTAATTTGAAAAGAGTCTTTTTACACCTCATATTTCTCAACTCACACGCTAGAGTTCTCAACGCTTAATTTAATTGAACCTCTCCGGATCAAAAGGGGATACGCGTGGACACAGCCTGAGAAGTATTTTGCTGAGAATCAATTTTGAAAATCAAGAAAATATTTGTAGGTTTTGCAGTTTTTTAAGTAATTGATAAAAACTATATTTTTCCAAAACAAAAAATTTCAGTCTTCTCATCCTATAATGAGGAGGTATTAGATTTGTATAAAATGTGACCCTTCCCCCCCTTTTTGTCAATTGTCTACGTTTTGAGACCCCCTGAACCCAAAAAACAGGTTTTTACCAAATGTATGTTAGTCTGTCTGTAGATTTGTAGTTTGTTAGCACGATAACTTTTAGAAGAATTAACCTATTGGATTGGGCTCTGGTATACTCTTTAAGTGTCCTAAAATGAAGGTCAAGTTCGTTAGTCAGCCATTTTGGATACAAATTCAAAAAGTGATCACATTTTGAAAATTTGTGAAAACACTTTTTTTAATATTTGAAAATTCTATGGACGGATATTAATAGTAATCAAAAGTGCGAACAAAATATTAGTATGACTTTTTTTGATAGAAGACAAATTACAGGAGTTATAGCATTTACAAAATTCCAAAAAACAAACGAAAATGAACATTTTAAGCCAAACAGCGCAGGATATGAAAACAAGTCAATAGAAGAACTCACAATATTGTTATAGGACTTTTTTTAAATTTCTTGAAAAATCGAAAATTCAGATTTTTACCGCACAAAAAAAAAGAAAAAAAAATTCCATTTTGCGGTCAGACTATACGAAATACAAAAAAAGATGAAAAGACAAAAATATTACATTCGAAAAAGATCTGAAAATTTGTTATTAGTCACTTTTTCCTGGGACGCGTAGTTTTTGTTTCATTTGATCTCCTCTTTATCTAAAATTAAAGCAATTTAACCAAATGGATCTTGCAGCGATGAATTCTAAGCAAATTTGTAGGTATAATTTAGACGACAAATTTTGTTAAAATAAATGTTATTGTACCTTGTGTAGTTCATTTAGAGTATTGTAATGAGAATGTGTTACTTAAGGCCAACAGAACCTTAAGTAAATAAAGTTTCTTTTCAGTCTGAAATAAAAACAAATTTAACAATCACTTCATATGTAGAGGTTTCGATAATTTTATAATATTTTTTTTTTAAACTTTTTCTTTTCATCTAACAAGGAGAGGATGCAAGATGGGAATCGCCGATTCGACTGGGACTTTCCAGGATGAAAGTACATCAAACTCCATTAGGGGCGTATTTTTTCTTTCGATCTAATGGGCCTTAATTTTCGAGATATCGAGGTTTGAGTATTTGCGCTCCAGCGCTCGACTCGCCACTGCAGAGCGGGGACCCGGGCTTGGCGGCCTTGGGCGCTTACTCACAGTCCGACACTAATACTGTGATAAACGGAAAGTCATCAGAGTTTTTATATCGTCAGATATCATTTCTATAGAGTTTTTTCACGTAAATTGCGAATCTTCAAACGAAAATAATCCATCACGTCAAATTTTTGGAAAAAACGGGGCAGAAAGTAACAACAAAAAAACATTTTTTTCGCTTTTTGGAAAAGTTGTTAAACACTATAGTCAAGCGGATAGTGACTATTTTTCAAGTGAATCATGCAAATCATGTCACAAAAAATTCTATATTTTTTTAGGTATATAAAACCTCAAAAAATTTTTGAAGGCGAGAAACATCCGCATGTTATTAAAAATATAAAATTATATTTTCCGTTCAAACTATGCAAGATACGGAAAAATGATAAGAACCCAAATTGTTCATCTCAAAAATATCTATGATTTTTTACTATATTATATATTATACATATTTTTCTATGAAATACAATATATAAACTTGGGGTTTTAATTTTATCGAATAATGATTTCTAAAAAAAAACATTATTATTCAAATTTCTTTTTTACCTAAATTTTTACGAATAGTTAATGAATGTTTTTTTTTAGAAATCATGTAACTTCTTTATAATTTTCACCTTATTTTAGTTCACTGACATTGATCAAGGTGATTAATATATACTTCAATTGAATAGCACTTCATATTTTTCATTTTCGTTTAGCAACTATAACATAAGTTCATGTAAGTTTTATAATAGTGCCTAGGTACAATAAATCCATTATCGCGATTTTCTCCGTTTGTGATGCGAAATGCTCTAGGAAAGAAGAAAATGAATAATATAAATTTAAATACCAATGACTTTTAAGACCAATTTTTATCCAGAAACTAATTTTTGTTAAAAATACTTTTTTTAATTTGTCATCTAATGCCTTTTAATATAATTATCTGTTATAACATAATATATTTACAAATTATATTCAATAAAAGTAAAAATTCAAGTCAATATATTTTTTTACAAAAAAAAGTCCAAAAAATTGCTTTCACATTATTTATTTGAAAGGATTTAACTTTTCGTGAGTGCTGCAGCAGTGGCATTGTCATTTTCTCGGAATAGCGATACTCGAAAATTTCTCCGTATGATGCTTTCCGCGAACTGCGTCCTATATACCCTACACACAGGGCCAAAACTCACATGTGTACAAAATATTAGTCTATTGATGACACTGGGAATCCAGATATCATGTCTAAAAAAGCTTCGTAGCTCGTTATTTTCTATTAGAATAGTTGATAGATTGAGCTTTAAGCTGTTATTTTAGGTGTCTTGTAAAATATTTTGCATTTTCATTAGTAGCCCGTCAGATAACGTGAAAAATTATGCATTTTGTGTTACAAATGGAGGCATTTTTTGTAATTCATTTAAAAATGAAAATATTTCTACAGCATTTTCTGGCACATTATCTTATTATTATGAAAAAAGCACTCCACTATACGGACATTTTCTCATAATTTTTATATTTAAATGTTTTTGTTCACAATTAAAGAAAATATGCATCATATTAAAAATGATCTGAGGAAAACTCGTGGATCTTTTTCAGGTGAATAATTTTATTCCCAAAAGTTTTTTCGTAACTTGCATACTTTTATCGAAAATATAATTTTTTATTGGTAATTATATGCAGATGAATCCCACCTTTAAAATTGTTTGCATGATTCACTTGAGAAATTGTCACTATCCGCTGGACTATAGTGTTTAACAACTTTTCCAAAAAACGAAAAAAACGATTTTTTGTTGTTACTTTCTGCCCCGTTTTTTCCAAAAATTTGACGTGATGGATTATTTTCGTTTTAAGATTCGCAATCTACGTAAAAAAAACTCTATAGGAATGATATCTGACGATATAGAAACCCTGTTGATTTTCCGTTTATCACAGTATTAGTGTCGGACTGTGAGTAAGCGCCCAAGGCCGCCAAGCCCGGGTCCCCGCTCTGCAGTGGCGAGTCAGCGCTCGAGCACAAATACTCAAACCTCGATATCTCGAAAACTAAGGCCCATTAGATCGAAAGAAAAAATATGCCCCTAATGGATTTTTATGTACTTTCATCCTGCAAAGTCTCAGTCGAATCGGCGATTCCCATCTCGCGTCCTCTCCTTGTAAGTAGAACACGAAGTGCAAAACCTTAGAGAAATCGACTGTAAAGCGCGAGATAAATAGGTCCGAGCACGTAGCGCGTCGTGAATACATTGTCTAGCGCGAAGCAAGATATCCAGCAGCCGCGCGCCACAGGCGCGCTCAAACTTGCGGGCGAAGCGAGCCGCGCGCGAAGGGCGCAATGAGAATGTGCCCGCGAAGCGGACAGATTTTTTCAGTACAACTCGCGCTAACTTTGTCAATGTTCAGAATTTATCAATTATTCTATTAATGCTAAATTACATTCTCATGTCTTCTGAAACTAGATAAGTAAGAAAAACGTAAATATTTTAATGAACAAAGAAGTTGTTAATTTTTTGTTATAACTAGCAAAATCAATGAATTTCAAACTTCAAGCGCTTCGTTTATCGAGCAAGTTTTAGGCAAAAGAAAACTTCCAGAGCGAAAGTTGTTGATTAAGATCTAAAGAAGTTTTCTGGAAAGTTTTAGCTCAATCGGATTAATGATTAAAAAATTATTAATGCTTTAAATTGCAAGCGGCAATCTTGACGGTTGACGCTGCCCTATACGCGCGTGCCTCCTCGGCTACGAACATGTTGCAGTGGACGACATGAAGTTTAATAAAGACACATTGCCGCTTCCAATTTAAAACATTCATCATTTTTTTTACCATTAATCCGATTGAGCTAAAACTTTCCAGAAAACTTCTTTAGATCTTAATCAACAGAATTCTCGCTGGAAGTTTTCCGTTGCTTAAAATTCGCTCGATAAACGAAGCGCATAAAAGTTGAACTTCGTGATCTCCGACCTCTCCGACCCGATGGTCCGACCTCTAGACCATCAATTGCTTATTTTATGGTGCTGCGAGAGCTTTGGCTGATTCGAATGAAAGGCTCAAACCGAAGATGGATTAAAAGACCAAAAAACGCTTGCATCAACTGAACAAGAAGATTGGATGGACAAGACAGAATACGTCCCGTGTTCAATGTGTGATTGACTACATAACATCTGGTTGAACGGCCAAGAATATGCCATGACACTTGCGAGATGGATGCAGACAGCTGTCATCCTTGGGTCGCTTCGTGTCCTCGAGACACACGAAGGTTTCGCCGGCCTGTCGATGTGATTTCATCGTGTCCCGTGTGTGTAATAAGTGTGATTTACCGCGGTTCTACTGGCAGCCGGTGTCATTTTAAGATGGCAGTTGCTCCCTGTAGGACCCTGCGGTGGCTGTTTAACTCTTCTTTTTAAATATATATATATGGGGCATAATTTCTGAAGTATATCCACCTCGAAAATGAAAGTCGTCCGATCGGGCTAAAAATTGGCTCAAATATAGTCATATTAGATAGTACTCCTCACAAAAAAAAATTAATTTATTTTGATAATTATTTATCAAAGTGGAGTGGGTACAATTTTTGGATTTTTTAGGCAAAGCCTTACTTTCAAACATTTGTAACTTTTTTCCTATTGCCTCAAACAAAATTTCAGTAAATATGTTTTCGGTAGATTTTTTCAAAAAATTTCTGGTGGTCATAACGATTTTTAAAAAAAGTCAACATTTGACCCTCATTTTTGAAAATAAAAAATAAATTTCACTTTTTTTCAAATTCCGCCACATTTTTTTCTTCAAAATAGTTTTAAAAGAAAGCTGAGAATTTTTCCTATGCGGCCCCTAATTTTCAGAGTAACAAGTTAATTCGTCTTTGAGTAATAGAACGATACGTAAACAAGATGCCATGTTATAGAGCGCGTGGCGCGCGATATCCCCTAGTGCACTCACGCCGAGGATCTTTGTGCAAAGCTTTAGTGCCAGTTTTTTAAGTTAAGCAAAATTATATGCTAATAGAATAACTGCTCTTTTCAAAAAGTGAGGCATAAAGCAACTAATCTTAAGCTCCGTGGTGTTGCCCATGACTGGTGTTTGAAATTCCCTACACTACCACAAGGAGCTCAAATTTGCAGTTCATGTAGATAGATGCAAAGCCTTCTGGTGGAGATAACGTAGATACTGAGGATCATAAAATGATTTCTGACGATGACGAAGATCAGATATATGACAGCGAAAAAGATTTAGATGTCCTAGACACCAAACTGCAGTGTGTACACAAATATCATAAAGCTGGTGTTGAAGTAGTTGGTCAAATCATCGAAAAATTCATTGCCTCTAAAGATCTTCAAGAACAATTTCAACTTCTCTCGCTTGCGCCAAAATCTTGAGACGAAGAAAACTGATGCAGGTGTTCAATTCATCAGAGCGAAAAGCAAGAAATGTCAAAAAATTAGTTTCAGAGCATGGAATTCTTATGCTTCCGAATCCAAAAAGAGGAAGAGCATTGACTCCTGAAACTAA
>CAKNWT010046122.1:0-11723 GCA_932066315.1 Andricus coriarius | reverse complement strand
TTTAAATTCGCAAACAATATGTTCAAATTATAGAAAAGAGGCAATAACGAAATTTTTTTTCGATTTAATGAAATAAAACCCTTCAATTAATTGAATGATCTTTGAAGTGGCAATTGACCCAATCCTGATGTGAAAATGAATAAAGGCAATAGAAATCATTTGTTTCGAATCACTAATTATGAATTATCTTTAAATGGCCAATCATTCTCTTAAAATATAGGTCGAGTATTGATCGAGCACATAACTGACGAGTCGATCATGCAGATTCATCATCTTTCATTTCTCAATATAATTGCATTTAATTTAGAATTTTTTGCCAACTTTGTATCTTGAAGAAGACCGTCCAAATTTAATTGCTCTATAAATAATCTGATATGAATTTACAATATTCTATATTTGCATTTTTAATGAAAGGTCAGAGGTAAAATATGACATATCAAGGATGAAATGTCATGGGTCAAAATTTTGTGTTTTTTGTTGGAATTCCTAAAAATAATGATAATTAAAAATAGTTCTTTTAAGGTTGGTATTTTAAACTATTTTCATCTCAAGGTAGAGGTGAGTTATAACGTGAGTAAATGTTCAGTTTAAGTAGGGCTAGGTCCGAAAGCTTTGTAGTGGCTCTACCATTATTCTACGATCGCATTTACGATGGTACTGTTACATTCGGTACTAACAGCACGTTAGAGACACTTGCAGGGCCCTTTTACGAGCCATCTTCGCGATACCAGTCAGAAGTCCCGCGGCAATGCGAGAAATTACCCCTTCCGCCCTTTCGCCCTTACAAGGTTTCTAGATTACGTATATTTGACTTCCGCGAGATTGGTCTCAAGATGCTAGATAGCGGAGATAAATTCTTCCCGTTGCGACACTAACATTTAATGGAGAGTCTAACTCCAATGAACTTATGTAATCCATAACATCCTCCTTCAAATGCACTTTCTTCCTCTTATTCTAACCGTCCTTTTCCCGCATTTAATGAAGCTAAATGAAATATTACGACTTCAACATGAGCTATTTTAATTAATTTTATGTTTGTTTCAAAATCGTTCGTAAAGTTTTTTACATTCTCACCCTAATGAGAAGGTATTGGTTTTATGTAAAATTTGACTTAGGCGGTTTTCATCAAACCACCACGTTTTGAGACCCCCTGAGTCAGAAAAAACGATTTTTACGAAGGTGTCTGTCTGTCCGTCTGAAGTCTGTAGTATCGTGTAGACACGATAACTTTCGAAAAATTGATTAGATTGGATTGTGCTTTTGCACACTTTTTGGAGCCCTAAAAACAAAAGAACTAGTTGGTTGACCAGCTATTTTGGATGAAAATTCAAAAAGTGAGCACATTTTGAAAAATTTTGAGACCACTATTATTCAAGATTTGAAAATTCTGTGTACGGTTATTAGTAGTACTGAAAAAGACAAACAATTTATCCTAATGGCATTTTTCAATAAAAAGAAAATTGTCAGAGTTGCAGCATTCTCAAAATAAAAAAAAATAAAAAAATAAACATTTTAAGCCGAACAACGCACGATATGAAAAAAAGTGAAGAGTGGAAAAACGTTTTTTTTTTTGACAGCATTATAAGATTATCATAACAACTTTTTGAGTTTTTTCGAAAAATCGTAAATTCAAATTTTGATCGTACAAAAAATAATTAAAAATCCCATTTCGCGGTCAAACTATGCAAGATACAAAAAAAGATACGGAAAAAAAATCGTGCGCTCAAAAAGACCTACACATTTGTTATTAATCACTTTTTGATAGGACGCGTAGTTTTTGTTTTATTTGTGAAAAACAACATTAAAAAAAAAGTTAAATTTTTGGACAAACGACACAAGCTATGAGAAAAAAGGAATGGACAGAAGTCGCTCATCCAAAAAACAGCTACAAATTTTTCATCAACAATTTTTCTATAGGATGCTTAGTTTTTGTTTTAATCGTAAAAAATAACATTGAAAATAAAAAAATTTAATGGTTTGGAAGACGATACAAGGAAAGAAAAAAAAACAGGCAAACTTGTTCACTCAAAGAGGATGTACAAATATGTTATTTATAATTTTTAGAAAGGGCGAGCAGTTTTCTTTAATCTTAACAAATAACAAAAAATAAAAATTAAATTTTGGGAAAAACTACACAAGAGACGAAAGAAAATGAAGAGACAAAAGTTGTTCAACCACAAAAGATCTACAAATTTGTTATAAACTCTTGTTATAAAAATGCATCAAAAATGAAAAATGTACTTTTTGGAAAAACTACACAAGCTACAATAACTTTTTATTCAGCAAATCTTTCCCCTAAATTATATCTACGAATTTGCTTAGAACTTTACACTAGTATACGTATTTTCAGTTTAAATCATAAAAAATAACGTTGAAAATAAACAAATTAAACTTATGGAGAAACGACACAAGTTGCAATAAAATGTATAATAACAACATTTTTTGTATAGGATTCACACTTTTTTATAATTATAAAAACAAGATATGAAAATACGTATGTTTCAATACCAATGCATATTATAAATTGTGATAATATAAATTTATTGAAATGATAGAATTGGCAGGGTAGGTGAGGATAAAAATTAGTGTAAAATAAGGAGCAAATATTGAAGTAATCAGGAAAAATAAAATGTGTACATTATTTTGCAAAATCTGAATACGCTGTACCAGCTTGAGATACAAAAATCAACATGATATACATTTGATATAATAGTGTTGAACATAATGTAGAAAAGTTCAGAGTTTTTACAAAATCCAGTGCGAAGCACGAGAAACGTGATGAGAACGTGTTCGTTAAAGCCAAAGGAGCTTTAACAAAAAAGAATTTGCAATCACCAAATTACAGTTGTCCATGATTTTACCATTAATTTTAAAAGTTCTGGGCGCAAATGTGGGGGAAATATAAAGACCGAGCGCTTCGGGCGAAATAAATATACAATCAAGAAAATGCTGGAAAGAATTTTCGATATTTCGTAAGTAATTCAACACAAGTGAAAAAGAAAATAGTCTGAGATAGAAGCTGAGCCGCAAATTTATGAGGTCTGACTGGAGAATGGTTTCTACTACTTACCACCAGTGTCACTTGAAGAGGAGTTCAAAGAAGTTGGTGCGACATAAAAGAATGATGATTGCGAAGTACAAGAAAAACTCAGCAGTGATATTTTTTATGTGAGGAACGTGCTAACCTTTAATAAACTTAATCCACAATCCCAGATGAAAAAAAGTAATAACCTCAGAGCCTTGAAGATAATTAACAAGGTCAATTTTCAGCCAATAAATTTCCCTCTAATATGAGAAATAACAAAAAAAGCACAGAAAATGGATCTGTTTTATTACTCAAGAAATTCATGAAAATGTATTAGCTTATTTGGAAGTTGGACTAAATAGTTCATTCTTATGAATTTTGTATGAAATTTGAGAACCTCTTACTATACATATTGAAACAGGTGCTTCATCAATGTGGTATATAAGCTCTGTGATTCGAATAAATAATACATTTCCCTTATGCAGCTTGAAGTATAGATTATTCTATTACCCATTCGCATTCAAAAGTACTAAAATCCTTCTAGAAAGCTTTTTATGCTCCTTCGAAGTTCAAATGAATAATTAACGATCCTACAAAACTCTCAGCTCAGTATTATCTCGTTTCAAATGAGCAAAGTTAGAACGATTATTTGCATCTGTTAAAATTACGAACTGAGCTTAACTTCAGAAAATGAGTGAATCATTTTTTCTGCACAGTAAAATTTTAACTAGGCAAAAGTGCCTTGAGATGGACCCACCTTAATATTTTTTCATGAAAACATATTATATTCATAAATAATCACGTGGCTAACTAAAGTACATGTCCCACTCGTTAATTGCATAATATTTGTAATTTAACAACTTTTCGTGAATTTCGACTTTTTTTGCCATTTAGGACCAGTAGTTCAAAAAACTAACATCGTCTTCGCATTTTCTCACCCTGGTCAAGAACCATAAAATCAAAGAGAAAAAAATTTTAATATTAGCAATTGCTGACGAAGTTAATAATTTGTATGAGTTTAATATCGAAAGATTTTTACCTTAAAGCCTTGTCAAGGGGTCGTCCATTTATTCCGTAACGCTTTTAGGGGGAAGGAAGAGTTCAAGAGGAGCTGTTATGATCCTTTTACGATGGGGGAGGGTGGACAGTTCAACACTCAAAAAAAATTCTAGTTGAATTAACCAGAATTCTGGTTAATTCAACTAGAATAGACTGTTAAATATGCCCTTACTGTAAATTCTGGTTAAAAGTATCAGAATTTTCTGGTTGGCAAGTTTCTGGTTAATGTTACCAGAAATTCGGGTAAATTTAACCAGAATTTCTGGTAAGGGTAACCAGAAATCTTTACTAGAGAGTTTTCTAGTAGCTTAAGGATACAACGTTCTGGTCAACTTAACCAGATATTCTGGTAAACTTAACCAGATATTCTGGTAAACTTAACCAGATGTTCTGGTAAGCCCAACCAGATATTCTGGTAGCCATCGATTTTCGACTATCGAATTTCGATACTTTTCTACCTTCATGGACTCTTCCTAACCCCCTCTGAAATTACATGGACTGCGTCCCATAGAAAATAATCTAACGAAAGTTTCCGATAACAGAGTACAGCAAAAATGTTCCGCTTCTCTCAAATATTTATCTCTCCATAATCTATATGTGGATATATTAATAAATGTCGATAGATTCAAGACTCGAAGCAAAATCAGCATATTTTTGATGCAGTCTGTTTCTGAAACTATTCGTTAAGACTATTTTGTTTGGGATTTCACATAATATGCACTTATATCACTTTGTCAATACCAAAATTCTCGAACATTCGCTTTGTTTATTTATTGTCTAAAATATTAATATTTTCGAGAATATTTTTCCAAGCCACACAAAAAATATGTGCTTGGTTTAGAAGTATCCCTGTACCACTGGCATTTAGACATATAACGGGCAGTTTTTTTTAAACACAACTAAATTCCGGTTCACTATAATTATTTATACTTATATAACGGAAAATAAAATTAACAAATCGCGATTGTTCGAGAATTATTGGACATTTATGACAAAGCGTCACTTGACCCATCCAGCAACACGACATGAGACAAAAGACAGATTTCTGAAACCGACGCAAGAGCGCGACACTTCTGTTACCAGAAATATTAACCAGAATAGTTTCAACCAGAAAAAATCAACCAGAGTTAATTAACTAGAATTTTCTAGTCATATTAACCATAATTTCTGATTAAACTAACTAGAAATTTTTTAACCAGACGCGTCTAGTATCTTTAACCAGAACTTTTTTTTGAGTGAAGAAATGTTACGCAACATTTCTTAAAACGTAATAATTTAAAAAGATAGTAAAACAATATAAGATGGTAGAGAGTAATAATTAAAATTATTTTTTGAAACCTGTCCATATATCAAGATAATCAGTGATTCAAAAAAATGCCATACAAAAAACCTGTCAAATCAATATGAGTGATATCTGCGAATTTCAAATATTTAAAAAATAGTGTTAATATTATTTAGCATTTTTTTATGATTTGGGCAGGTGCGTGTCAAGACATTTTGCGTACTTTTTTATGTATAATTTCGAAACGAAGTTGTCTAAAAATTGAAAACTTTACTAAATTGAGTATATTACTGAGATAATTATAGAAAAAAGTTAATATTCAAAGGAAACGTTAAAAATGACTAAGACTTAAAGTGGTCAACTTTTTGGGAATTACTCATCACTATTTTTTTGAACTTGGAAAAAATATTAAACTTAGTTCTTATGCCACTTTAGAATAGTAAACAAATGCAAAATCAGTATCATTGAAAGTTTTAAAGCTTCTGTAAAGGAAACGAAAAAAGAAAATGTGAAATACATTTTTAAAGATTTTCAATAAATGTTTTACTTGTTTTATTTTTGTTGAGTAATTAAGTTAACTAATTTAATTTGAAAATTATTGGAATCTTAGTCATATTTCACTGAATCACAGTAGAAAATCTTTGTAAAACTTTAGTGAAAGAAATTGTCTAATATTCTTCACTCAAGTAGGAATAGGAGATAAAATAGATTTTAATTACATTATATTACTTGTATTTAATTTTTAATTTTGGTTTAAACGTGCCCCATTTATCGAGGTTGTATGTGTAATAGGAATTTTGAGATCTTGCCAAGATAAATAATAATTTACAGAAGAGAAAAAAAGTGGAATTGTTACGTTTTCTCCCCGAATTCACATCACTTAAATTTCACCTGAAATCAGTAAGGATTACTGAAACTTCAGTAACTATTCGTACTGAGAAATAAGTTTATTGAATGATAAGAGTGATATTTTGTTTGAAAGACAGTTAAAAATTATTTATATAATTTTTATTTGTTTAGAAAAATTGTTGTTTTCATAGGAATATTATTATTATATTTTTTCATATGTATTTTTTTATATGTATGTTTTATTAGCGCCTTTTCATAGGAAATGTGGAGAACATTCGAGTTTCTTTGTATCTCTTACACTATATAGCTTACTTTTTCTGATCGATTTCATTGATAAAATAAAATACTGATTGATAAGCAGCATAGTCTACGAGATTCGCAAAAAACTAGAATTTTCTCCATCTTTCCTATAAAAAGGAGCAAGTGATATTAATGTTTGAAACAGTAATCATTTTTTTAAACATTTTTAGCAACAGAGTGTCAGAGATTCCAAAAAATAGAATTTTCTCCATTTTTTCATGTGCTTGAAGTTCTGAACGTTCAAATGAACGAATTGTTTCACTGATGAATTTGTAAGCTATAAAAAGGGCTAAAATGTTTGTTTAATTATATTGGAAATAATATATTTACTAAAACAAAATTATAATACATATTTTAAATTTTAGTTGGAACAATATTTATGGATAGAATAGAATTGGGAAAAAATATTTCGTTCATTTGAACGTTCAGAACTTCAGGTACATCATTTTTCCTATAAAAAGGAGCAAGTATATGAATTGTGTAAATACTTGCAAACTGTCTTTCGCCAAAAATATTTATCTCAAATGTTTTTACCGGCGAAATCAATTCCGCAAAATAACAACTTTTCACGATTTACAAAATAAAAAAACTGTCTCAAAAAATGAAAATTCTTTAAACAATTTCTAAGTACCTTAAACAACAAAATATTACTTTTAACATGCGTTAATTGTATCACTAATCCCATGAAATAATCACTTTTAACGATCTAACGGGTAAACATGGAAACTTCTGACTTATAGAATACAAATAATAATGGTGAGAAAATAAAAAAATACAGTCTTTAGCATTAATTTGACATAAAACTGCTATTTTGCATTTTTTGCGGAATTTGCCGAACATAATGCAAGGAGGTTGGGGGTGCCATAACTAAAGTTTAGTGGGTGAAAATTGTTCTCTGAATATATTTCTTAAGAGGTGACTAAACTTTAATTTACAAAAAGTTAGTAACAAGTACTTCTTTTTTCAATTTTTTCGAAAAACGAGCTTTTCCTATTTAAAACCCCATGTTAATTTCAAAGCTCGGGAGCACGGTTTAATGTTGACAGATTGGAAAAAAAGTAGGGAATTTCTTTTTCCGGAAAACGAAAAAATTGAGGAGGATCGATCACCAAAAATCGAAAGCGGAATTTTTGAACCACCCTATTAAACACAGTTCCAAAGTATTAATAATTAAAGGTAATATCTTTTTATTTAGGGTTTTTCACTGATATTTTAACGAACTTAATATTATAAGCCGAGAGGACACTAAAGCTTAGGTTCATCCTTAGGGGCACATTCTTGTGCTATTGCTTATAGAGCAAGAGTGCCGCTAAGCGCCATAATCCCTGCGTGTATGCTTGTTACGCAAACATCGTTTATTTCTATGTAGGTACACAAGCTTCGTCTGAAATGTGAAATGAAGGGAGTTCGACTTCGAAATACATGTCGCAGTGTCGCACTGTAGGTGAAATAAAGAATGAAGGGAAATATTCGTTCAGCACAGAAGAAAAAGCCACTTCGAAAGGGAGTTGGCGAAGAAGGAAGACGGGAAGGAAAGCATCTTATACGGAAACGGCAGGAAATTCTCCGAGACGATGCGAAACGCTACTGAAAGAAAAATAGTGGCGTGACTTGAAAGGAATATTTTTTTTACTTTACATGGTTTCACGTATAGAAAACTAGCAAAAATTCAAAAGCAAAAGATTACTTTAAAATATAAAAGGCAATAAAGAAAATAGACGAGGTGTGATTAAAATTGACTGTTCATTATTAGATTGCAGGGGAAGGATTGTAAATTTATTTCGTAGATACTATTATTTACAGGGTTTATTTATACTCCAATTAAATCAGAGTTTTAAAATACGAAAATAAAATTGTTCAAAATATTTTCTATATTCATAATTTCAGAACCTTTTTAAACGTTTTAAAATTTGTTTATGCTACAGGGCTCGAATCGACTAGAAGGATTAAAAAAGTCGCATTAGTATATGATTCTTATTAATTTTCAAATATTCTTTGCACAATCAAAATAAACTTCAGAGTTAAAACAACTATTTAACAAAAGTCATTCAGTTTAAAGGATTCTAAATCTGCGTTAAAATATTTCTTGCTGAACTGTTAGGCTTGCCAACTTGGACGATTTTCAAATGAAATAAGATTATAATTTAAATAATAATTTTCAAGAAAAGAGCTAAATCTTCAATTTAAAAAATCGAATTGTTGACTAAACAGATGACTTTTAATCCTGAAAGATTAATCTTCAATCAAAGAGTTGAGGTGAAAAACAATAAATTTCAACCAAACAGTTGCATTTACAACCAAATAGTTGGAAAATTTCAAGCAAGAGATGAATTTTTAACAAAGTAATTGAACTATTAGCCAAAAACCTACACGTATCTAAAAAACTGTTTAAAAACTAAAATTATTGATTCAAGAAAATTATAGAATTCAAACAGGATTTTAGTTCTCCGTTATATTTAAATAATTTCCATGACAAATTTTTGAACAATCAAGACCATTCTTCAGGTTTACATCTACTAGCTTGCGGAAATACCGTTAAAACATAACCTATATTTTACATACATTTTCCGCTACTTTACTCGACGCTTTTTTAACTGTATAACTCTTTTTAACAATTTCCTTTGTTTGCACTTTTTATTGTTCTTGCAATTTCTAGTTTCTTTTTAAAATAAATGTTAATTTCGGGCTTCACCTTTCAAACTGTTTGGCACAATTCGCTTAAATGCCTCTTCATTCTGGTCGCATTTTGGACGTATGTTTCGCCACTAAACGTGCACTTCGCAAACGTTTTGCGGTTGTGGCGAAGTACTCTAAAAAATCTCTAAACTTCGTCCTTTTTTTTCTTTATTTTTCATAAGTCTAAAAAAAACAAAAAATCGATAACAATAATCTATAAATGTACATAAATTAATTGAAGTTCACACTTTATCGCACAGATGGAGTTGCAATGTGACCGGTAACGAAAGTAACGTTACGGTAAGACGGTGATTTTCCTGCGGTAATTGCCGAGAATATAAACGCGACCTAACACTAGAATATATCCGACCATAAAAGATGACTTTTCTATCATAAGGGAGGAATTTCCAATACAAAAGGATGAATGATCTATTCATAAACTTTTCAACCGCAAAGATATTTGGATTTTCTTTTTGGTTCTATTCATTCAGTTCTTATTTAAACGAAAGAAACGAGCAAAAGGTGAATTTTCTTAAAAACATGAGGAAAAAGATGAATTCTTTGAAAAGGGAAAGTAGGTGAAAGAGCGTGAGAAGTTTGTAATTTAATTTAAAATTAATCAATTTTAAACGTTGTCGACTTAAAAATGTTCAAATTTTAAGACTTGTAATTGGAAAAAATTAACAGGTTGAATACGGCTTCACGCATTAGAAATGTTTAAAGTGTTAAAGAATTTTTTCTACTTTTTAATTTTAATTAAGCATTTTTAATTGTGATCAAAATTGAAACTAAGTAAAGCGCTTTTTTGATAAAAATGGAAAAAATTTATTAGTCGCATTTTTCTACATAAAGTCGCAAAAAGTGTCATTTTTCAAAAAAGTCTATTAGAGACGAAAAAGTCGCACAATCCGAGCCCTACATTACGAACTTTCATTTATATTCTTTCTTCTGATAAATGGATAATTCCATGCCAGATTCCTACAGAGAAATGGTTTCGCTATATTTCAAAAAATCTTTCTACCACGGAACATGAAAGCTACACTAATAATCGTACATGTCATTGATAAATTTTGCAAAAAAGTTTTTCAAAAGAGGAATACGAACTAAGCTGGAGCTCGAAGCTTTCCTTCATTTCAAAATGCATGACTTTTAATTTAATGTCCGTGGAAATTATACCAGGGAAAGATATTTCATCTGGGTTTCGTCAGTTTGCTCATCTACCTCATCTAACTGTTTAAACGACTTTTCCCCTTTCGTAATGCGTTCGTATCTAAACGAAACACCCTTGCGAATATTTGTCTTTCTTTACGTCACTTATACTACGACGTATAATGTACATATTTCTCTTCTGGTCCACACATTTCTTTTATTTAAATTCACCCAAGAATTCCGATACGGACATAAATTATTATAATATTTGTATAGCTTTTGAATCAATATTTTATTATGTAATCTTCAGGTTATCATTATTTTTTGACTCTTTAAAATTAACATGCTAAATTACAATCTAAATTAGAAAATGTTTGAATTAAAAATATGATAATCCGTCTCTAGTTATATTTAAAATAAGTAAAAGTGTACTTATGAAATTGTACCTCGTTAATTCTGTGCTTTACATACATCGTCTAATTATCACGGTCGAACTCCTACGCGCGGAGATTCGCCCGACCGTACATAAGAGTTACTACTTAGCGCCAAGTATCTTATTCAACATTCAAGGTAACTTTAATCCAAAATGACTGCCCTCGTTTATTCACAGGGTCAAGTGTCGTGACTTGCATGTAATTTCTTAAGAAACTTTATTTCTATCAAAATTAGACACAATGAACTAATTAATTTTTTCCAATATCTGCATTAAAAAGAATGGTTTTTCACGCCAGTAGAGCGAACGCAAAATGGCTGATTTTTTAGCTCTGGGAATAAACGTAGAGTGGCGCATGCGCAGATCGAGATTTTACATGTTTATTCCCTAGGTGAACATAGCAGGGAATAATAGAGCTGCGTCAATAATAAAACTCGCGTGTTTGACGTTTTATTCCTCGATTTGGCAGTATGGCACCGCGTGGTGGCAGAAGCCTACCTTCTTCATACATAAACTCAAAATCTAGGAATAACATATTTTCTTGCGTGGACTTGCAATTCGTTCTAGAGGCTCGACAAATATCATACTTTTTATTTACTGATATTGGAAAAAGTATCGTGTACAACACGGGAGCAAACTGATTTTGACGAGCGTGAAGTTTGCTGCCCGAGGGAAGCAAACTTCACGCTCATCAAAATCACTCTGTTTGCACCCTTATTGCACAATATACTATTTCATCAACGACAAAACACGCAAATATAGCGCTACAGTTAGTATTACGGAATTTTCCGTGACGTTAACCCTGAACGAGCTGGAAAAAGGTTAATTTTACAAAAAATTCCGTAACGGTAGACAGTTCATAATATATACAATATACATATAGTAACGAATTTTAAATAACTAATACAATTTATCTGAATAGAGTTTCGAATGAATCTTTCGGAAAATAA
>CAKNWT010046103.1:0-11355 GCA_932066315.1 Andricus coriarius | reverse complement strand
GGATGGATATAATATGCAAATAAGTGGGAGAGCGTGGACACAAAGCAGTGCGGGTTTCTCCATTTTAATAATTCAAGTCGAGTTAATGCGACGTAACTATGCGCCAGAGGTGGAATTCGCAAGTAAATCTTGAAACTCCATATGAAACTATGTATGTCTTTTATTTCTATATAACACACGGCGAGGAGAATAAATGATATGAATATGCAAGAACGCTGTTGACACTTTAATGGCTAAATTATGAAATGTCCATTTTTAATTTTAACCACATGAAAATTTTGTTCCGTGCTAAATGCGCAACGATTGTTGGAAAATGAAGCGGATTTATGGCGACTGCGGTATCTCTGGACAGCAAAACCACTGCCCGTTTCCCGGAAACAAAATTATTAACTTACTCTCCCTATTAATCTACAAATCATCAACTTCCTCTTTCGTGCGATACATTCTCACCAAATTTTCACTAATATGGAGATTTTAATAATATAAATTATGCATCATCTATCGATTTTATAAATTACATATTAAATTCAGTATTTAAATTACTTATTTACACTATACGTATACTGATTTCAAATAAATAATTCCCAAAACATGAACATGAATTGTACTAAACTCAATATGAATTCTACTGCATTGCAAGGAAATAAAAGGTGAACAAGTCTAGCTTGAAGCTAAATTCAATTACGTTATTAATTAATTCAAGAAAAATCAGTACCCAAAGCGGGCAGCAAGCACCCTCACTTAACGGATTCGTTGAAACGGGTAAGGATTTTTCTGCTTTTTGGAAAATTTTCAATGTCATTGGACTGATGTTTCAGACCTGTAGTTTGACTTTTTTTTTCATTTCTGCCATATATTTTGTCAACAAAGATCTATAGAAACATTTAATAAAAAACATTGTCAAACATTTTTATTTGCTAACGCGATTTGAGCGACAATAAGCCACAGAAAACGCGTGCTCGCAAAGATAGAGATAAATTATCACTGAAAATGAAAAAGTGGTGACATTTTTAATTCACCATATTCAAAAGGAATTATCAAAAGATGTTCGAAATCAATTTTTAAAAAGATTTTTTATTTGCGGACAATAGTAATAGTAATAGTAATAGTAAAGCTTTTAACCTGCCCCAGTCGCAAGGTACTATCAAGAGGTGATAGAAAAAATGTATTTTAAAGATTTTTTATCTGCGAAAAATAGTAAGACTTGCAAAAAACTGCATGAGAACTCGTGCCCTCAAGTATAGATTGTGAATTAAGTTTGATTCATTTTTGAGACACAAATATATTATCTAATAATATGTCTACTATCACTATCACTAGTTTTATTTTTCGAACTCATTTCGGCTTTACTATTCAATATTTCTTCATTTCCAGTACCTTGTAATATTTAACCAGCTGAAAAGATTTGACAAGTGAATATCTAAATTCTAACAGAACATTTTTAAATTCAAAACAGGAGCCGTCAGTCGTGATCCATGCAAACGTGCACAAAAGCCATCAGCTGTGGCTGAATATGAATGTTGTTTTTGGATTGGCTATCAAGCGTGTGCAAAGAACTGACCGATTCACTTCGAATTCGTCAAACCAAACTTTCCTGAGAAAATGCACATTATACTGTAGGAATGACTGCAGGAGCCCTAATGTGCTCATAAACGCACACTTAGTCGGAGAAGATGTATCTTGTACACCTGGTAAACATACTGGATCTCATTTTCTCGAAGAAATGACTGCTGGAACCTTAAAGTACTCATATAACCAAACTTTCGCAGCAAAGATGTGCTAAATACAGGATCTGTTCCATAAATAGTAGGACTGAATTTCTATAACCCAGACGGAGCAATAGAGGGAGTTTTCACGGGCAGGATGGGTGATGGGGGATGTCAGAAATCAAATGCATGCTCAAACAGACGCCTCCATGCATTTGCAGAGTAAATATCTCGTGAGAAGTAAACCCTTTTTTAGGCTTCCGTCATGCTTTGGAACTTCCATAAGTAGTAGGACTAACTTTCTATGGCCCAGACTGAGCAATCGAGGGATTTACGGCCAGGATGGGTGGTGGAGGATCTCAGGAACCAAGAGCATGCTTGAACAGTTGCCTCCGAGCATTTGCGAGTAAATATCGCGCGAGAAATAAACCTTTCTGTAGGCTTTCGTCAAGCTCTTAAAATGGACAGCATGCTCGATCAGCGCTGCGCGATGTAGTTTTGTGTTAAACGTGGAAAGTCTGCTACCGAAACTTTCACCATGATTAAGCAAGCATACGGACTAACCAATAAAAAAAAGTTTTTCCAAAATTCGACTTTATTCATCAACATAGCCTCCTTCCACAGCGACACGATCCTTCCAACGTCTTTCTAAATTTTCGGTGCCTCTCTTAAAACATGATTTCTCTTTGGCCTCAAAATAAGCATTAATTGCGGCTATAACCTCATCATCGGAGACAAATCTCTTCCCCTGGAGGATCTTCTTGAGATCTGCGAACAGTTAGAAGGCAGATGGGACCAGATCTGGTGAATATGAGGGCTGTCGGAGCAATTCGAATCGTTAATCGTTGAATTTCACAATCGTTTTCTTCGACTTGTGCATCGGTGCATTGTCTTGTTGAAGCAGCAAATACGGCACCCACTTAACAAAACAATTTTCATACGCAAATTATCATGCAAAATTTTGAACACGGTGACTTTTGATATCTCTAGGATGTCAGCTATCTCTTGCAACTTCACTTTACGATCGGACAAAATAATTTTCTGAATTTTTTGGATGTTTTCGGGCGTTGCCACCTCAATTGGACGATCTGGGTGCTCCGCGTCTTCGGTGGTTGTTAGATCGCGATTAAAATCTGCATGCTATCGGCCAATAGTTGTTTTCGATGAGCACTTTTCCCCGTGACACTTTTTAAGCTATTGCTGAGCTTGAACAGTATTTTTCCCGAATTAAAAAACAGTGTTTGGTTAACACACAAAACTCGTTTTGATCTATTCTTTAAACAAAAACAAATTTAGCATCACTGAACCTTCAATATCTCGACAACGACTGAACCGAATGTCATGAAATTTTCACACGTATCTTTTGAAAGATGGTACTATATAAAAGCAAAGTGACATGGCAATTTCAACGCCACCTGTGTCTCAGTCCCGGGACTTAATGACCCATGTGTTAGACAGGTTGTTGGTCTCTGAGAAATTGATTAGTGAGTTTCACTTTTTGCTTATAGTTTTAACTAAGGATCTAGCTGAGGTGGCAGCTATATTGTTTAGTAGTTGGGACAAGGGGTCTAATTGATTCAGTTTCTCTATTCTACAATTAAAATCCTCCTATAGTCTTTCAATGACTTCGTCCATCTGATCTTGTCCCTACAGTAATTTCCAAGTATAATTCTCTCGCAATTGTTAAGATCTGTACGCGGATTTGATCATTTCACTCAACGTCACCATTCATTATGCCTGAAAACGCAGAACCATACACATCGGATGCACTCCTGATCATGCTCTCCTTTTATATTATCCATGAGCCATCTACGTTTTTTCTTCTTCCTTTAATTCTCTTTCTCCTCCATCTTTGACCTATGCTCATGGTAAGATGTAATGATCTGTTCCACATTCAGAACCTCCCATAACCCTTGTATCTGTTACTAGATTTTCCAGTCTCTCATACGCAACAACAAAATCAATCATACAATGGCTTTCAGCTCTGCATCAAGTATACAAGTTGATCATTTTACGCATGAACCAAATACGTGTGATAAACAAGCCCTTTATCAAGCATAAGCTAGCCAATTTGTCCCCGTTATGAATTGTTTTTGGATCTCCGAAATGACCTAGCACCCTGTCAGCACCTTTGCGTTGCAGTCCAACCCATCCATTCATATCTTCGAGTAGAATGATCCTTTCTCCATGATCGCAATTACCAATACCATAATTTAAAGTATCTCAGAAAGCATATTTTACTTCACTTCTTTCACAATCAACTAAAGCGTAACATGTTATTATAAATAGTCTTCTGATTCCCGCTTTCATTCTAGCCCACAGCAATCTAAGAGATCCGAGTCTATGCTTCTTGACATGTTTTTTTACTCTCTCATTCATAATGTGTCCGACTCCTTGGCTATTGTGTGATTTATCATCTACTCCTGACCATAGTTCGAATTCGTTTTTTATCTTTCACTCTTCTTTTTCTTTTCTGTCACATCTCTTTTTCTTTGTTTTAGGTAAACATAACAATCAAGCTTTCCTATGAACATCATTTCTCGTCATTCTTGTTCCTTGGGATTATTTACACATTTAGCATTCCACACACCCAGACTCCATGTATCGCCTGAAACTTTTCCGGGAACATGACTGTCGACACCTGAAGTTTCGATTCAATCCAAAGCGACGCTATTGTTTGTATTATTCATTTTCGAAAGGATGCATCCAACTACGAGCTTGATACGAGAAATGTATTCCTTGAGTAAAAATCATATCCAAAATTATTAGCTAATTCATCCTAAGATGGTGAGTCCAGTTATAAAGAGAAGTATGGGAACGAAGCCAAAACCCAAAGAGTGATGATCGATTTGCATGGCATATGGAGGAGGGTGCCAGCCTTCAGCAGATTAATAAGAAAAATAAAACAATTTAATAATTTCTGAAAATTCAGTAAAAAAATTTCCTTCCATTACAATATATTCAAAAAAAAAACCATAAATTACCTTTACACCCCAAAAATTTCCTTAAATTATAAATTTCTGATTATTTTCATAAATATCTTCTCCTAAATTCCCTAACATTCTGATACATTTCCGCATATTCTGCAAGATTTATACATTTGCAATACCCTTTTTTTTGCGTGTATAAGAAAACTGAGGGTCTTGTATGAATTTTTCATTAAAATTTAACACACCGACTTCGGTAAGTGTCCTTTTGAAACTGCGAGATTTGGAAAGAAACACGTGTTTTTGACAAATTTGAGGCTCTATTTTATACGAGCAGTGTATTTCTTTATTGTCTGCAGTTCATATTGCAAATATATCATGAATTTGAAGCAAAATAATCACAAACATTGTTGAAAAAGTATTTCTTACAAGATAGATGATATAAGCCACCCTTAGTGGTCAAAAACTACCCCTCTTGAATTTTGTATTATAAATTGCTTATTTAGAGAGAGAACGAAGAATGTTATGAATGTTAATAACAATATACTGCGCCTACAAAAAAAGTTTCTCAAGAAATAGTTTTAATGTATTTAATTACATTTATTGTAAAACCAAAAAAACACTTATTAAGTTCTACCTCGAAAATTATATTTGAATATGAAATTATTTCAATTTGAATAAATATTTTTTCCCTAAACGAGATCATTTCTAAGTATGATCCACTTTCCTGTACATTTTCATATTCGTACCTTTTCTGATAACATTTTACAATATGTAGGCAAAAATGAAATAATTAGGACTAGCTTATTCCATGTTAGGGTTATTACTTACCGTGCATACAATACATGGTATCTTTATATATGTTTTCAAAAATCTGCATACTTAATTTTTATAGAAGTTTATTTTATTAAATAAGAAATCTATCCTTAAAAACCTAAAAGGGGTAGTTTTGACCAATAAGGGTGCCTTATATCATCTATTTTGTAAGAAATACTTTTTGAGCAATTTTCGTGATTATTTTGCTTCAAATTCATAATATATTTGCAATAGAAACTGCAGGATGTTCGAAAATCCATTTTATGTTCAAAAAAGGGGTGTTTTTTTTTATTTTTGGGGAGGTTTTTCAACATTCCTATACTTCTTCATTTTATTTCCTTGTCTAAACAATTTCGACAATATTTAGGCAAAACTAAAATTTTTCTATCAAACCTGTGAGAAAATACGGTTTTTTTTACGGTTGGGATGGTTTAACCCCAGTGGGATCCAAGATCCGCTTGTTAAATTTTTTTTTTTAAATTCACAGTTGTTTTTTCACCAACTAGAAGCTTTTTGGGGGATGGGTCGACAAATCAAAGGAACTTTAATTTTGTTGAGCTACCCAAATGATTATGATATTAAAAATAATGTAGGGGTGTTTAGGAGCATGAGGGTTGAAAACACATTGTTCAAAAAAGGGTACAACTTTTCTGATGAAACAAAAAGTGAGTATCATTCAGTTTTTTATTTCTCTACAAAAGAAATCGTCTGCCCAAAAATTCTCAAATGTATATGTATATATATGTACATAGAAATATTTCTTTATGAAAAATCCACATAGGGGTGATTTACCCTTAGGAAGCAACCGTCTTCTAAAAAGATAATTAAATTTTATGTACTTCATGACTAAAGACGTTTTCCATGTGATAACATTAAAAAACTTCAATGATTGTACAAAAAAACTCCATTTATTTCTGTTTCATGTGAAATCATCGAGGGTGGGTTTCACCCCTTCAAACCGAATATCCGCAGAAAAAAAATGTAATGCTTACTTTTTTGTATACTACGACATATATCAAGGAGAATAAAATAGGAGGCGGACACCTGCGTTAGGTTCCTTGTCAGACAAATGTTTTTTTTAATCAAACATTTATGTTACCCTTTATCAAAGATAGAATTTGCTTGATTGAAATAAAATTTATTTGAGTCAAACAATGGTGTGTTTGAATCAAATAACTTTGATTTGAATCAAACCAATCTTTACTTAATTCAATAAAGTATTTATTTGACCCTATATCAAAGAAATAATTCGTTTGATTAAAAAAAAAAAAAACATTTTTCAGAGTGTAGAAAAAATGAAATGGAAATTAAATGAAGAAACTACATAATAAGTTAAATAATAATTATTTCTTAAATAAATATCAGAGAAAAAATAGTTCACTTTTAATGTAAATATTGATTGCGTAATGATTTCGATATTTCTTTAAAACTCTGACTAGACTAGCAGATCAAAAACTCGCAAAGTCAAAAGAATTTTTTTTTTCCAGTCAGAAAACTCAAATAAAATGGAAAAATATAATATAGAATGTCGAATATAATATGCTATAGAACATATATGTACTTAATATACAATTTTTTTCTAGGCTACGAAACAAAAATAAATTTTTAAGAATATTGTGAATTAACGAACAATAACGTATTTGTTCGTAACCCTTGCCCGAAAATAATAACGGTAATGGCAAAATTACTATAAAAGAATAATAAACCTCATAAAACTATTGAAATATCAATCATTCACAATGTAATGAAAACCCAGGTTGTTTGTACTATTTCTGTGCATGTCATTCTGCAAATGGACTTGCTGGGATGTGGCGCGATATCACATGCAGCTTTGGTAGTGATTTCAAAATGAAATTAACTAATTACGGGTCGATTACCGAAACGAACTCTGCCTCTATTGATCGGTAAACTACAGATTTAGTCATAGAATATACATGCCAACTACCTACATTATCGAGAAGGGTTGCATAGAGTATTTCAGGGGAATTGGTGCAAATACTTATTTAATTAATAGTGCGCCAACTGGCATGATTTAACCGCGGCTCTGGCAATAATCCTACATCACACGCATGCACGCACTCATATTTACGCGTGTGTTATTCAAGTACGATGTATTGCATGTCGAATATTTACAATAAAATACTCATGAAACGTTACAAGCAAATCTCTCTTTACGAAAGGCTATATTGTTTTACAAAAATAGTGAAAATTAAAAATGTTTCTAGATGGTTAAATTTAAAGTTCATTTGAACGTTTCTTAAAAATGGTATCTTCCTACCCCTTAAATTATTGTCTCTTTGATTGGATATTCGTTGGATAAGAGAACATCAAATTATAGTTTCAATCAAATCAACAGAGAAGACCTTTGAAGGTTTACGAAAACACCCTGCAAGTGAAAGGGTCCAATAATTCTTTTGGGTGAGTTGTAATGAAACTTCTATCGATCTTAACAGCTTACCACAAGGCAAACAACTTTTAATGGGCTTGCAGACTTGTCAGACAGTTTCCAGAACCGTTGAGAAATAAACACTAGAATCGAGACAGAAACGCCTTTTATGGGGAGAAAACCTTAAAAGGATACGAAAATAAGAAACTGCCTTTGACAACTTTCTTCAAGCTAGGCTGGTCTCTTCATTCCTGAAACAGAGTTAGGGTGAAAAAAATTGATATTTGAGAGATTTTTATTAATAAAATTAATTAATTGAATTATATGGGTAATTCACTAATTCTCTGAACTAAGGTTACTTTTCATAGGAATAATTTTGTTTGCAAAAGTATTTTTCAATAAGTGTTTTTTTTTCAACTATTCATTTGTGCTAGAATAAGCAATTTCGAAAGTATCGGATTTCCATTAAAATTATTATTCTAAAGTTTTTAGGATCGTTAAATCCGAATCTGATAAGGGAATTTTTTTAATTCACGTTGGCTAGACTAATATTGCGAATTAAACATTTGAAAACGGTCTTCATTTTATGATATCTTAAGGTTCTTGGGGTCGCTCAATTCAAATATAATAATATAATTTCCAAATTCAAAATGGCTTATTCAATATGTGAATTAAGGATCTAATAATATGTATTTTGAAGATTTCAAAATGAAAATTCAGTTTAAAAGATGTACGAATAAAAATTCCTAAATTAGGTCCAGAATCAATAGTTTTTAATTCTGAATCTTCCAACTGAGAAAGATTTTAATTGTGAATCAGCAAAATGACAAAAATTTTATTGCCAAACTTCAAAATATAAGAATTTTGTAGAAGAATTATTTCTTTCTGTTAACATTTACATTAAAGGTTTTTACAATATTCCATTAAATTAAGATTGAAAAATGAATATTTCCCCTGTCGAGACATATGTAGCATCATAAAAAATTAATCAGCCCTATCACTTTCCTGCTTCAGCCACCCTCGGTTTCATTTCTGCCCTATCGTTACATACCTTTTCATCCTTGGAACATAAGGACAAAATCCATACTCTGGTCTGCTATTAATTTGTAATGAAAACAGGCTCTGTGAATGTCCACTCAACAGTGAGCAGTAATCTTCATCCATGTTCTGATGAGTAGCAATTCAGGTATATTCTGCTCTCAGATAAGGCACTTTTCAATCAAGACTCACCTAATAATTATTATTAATATTTTATTAAGTGGCTAGCTCTCTTACATAAATCACTATTTTCTATTCTAAATTGATATTTTATGAGACTTATCACAATTAACAACTATTTTAACTGAGAAACTTACAACATTTCTTTCATCAAGATAGTTAGTTGCATCCATAAATTACGTAACTAGTAATTACGTAATACTAGTCATTGCCTTCAAGTTTAGCAATCTGACAATAAAGGATTTTAATAACGTTATCAAGTCTTCATATCGGTATAATTAGAGTAGCATTTAAATTTTTTTCTATCATATTCTGTGAAAAATATCCATAAAATCCCCAGTTTTTGAAATAGCTACCTTGCGCAAAATCTTCCAACATTTTTTATGTTTATCTGGTTGAGCTGAGATATTTAAAAATATTACAAGAGATTTCAGAGAATTTTCAAGATTTCCAAATACTTCAAAGGATTTTTCAAGAATTTATATCAATTTTAAGTGATTGTTTAAGACTTCAAGATATTTTCAAAGATTCCAGGGAGATTCAAAACATTTCGCAAAATTTTAAAGGATTTTAAGGATTTAATGGTATTTTAAAAGATTCTAATGACTTTTCAAAAGCTTTAAAAATTTTCAAAAAATGTCAATGAATTTCGAAGAGTTTTCATGATTTCAAAAGATTTTGAAAAACTGAATGCAATTATAAAGAATTTTAGAAGATTTAAAAGAATTGTATAGGTACAGTCTATAACTTCGCGGGACTTCAAGGGATTTTATATTATGCTAAGGAATTTTTAAGAGCTTTAGTAAATTTCAAGGTATTTCAAATGATTTCAAAGCATTCCAAAGAAGTTTTAAAAGATTTAAAAAATTTCAAAAAATTTCTAGGAATATCATAAGATTTCATGTAACTTTACGGGATTTCAAGGGATTTTATAATATTTCAATTAAATTTTAAAGACTTTATTCATAAGAATGGAGGGATTGCAAAGCCTTTCAAAGATTTGAAGAGATTTTCAATATTTTAAGGTATTTCCAAAGACTTTCACAAATTTGAAAGATTTTTGAAGATTTAAAATAATTTTAAGGAATTTAAAGAAAATATAAAAACTTTCAAGGGATTTGAAAGATCTTAGGGCATTTTGAAGGATTTCAAAAAAGTTTCGATAGTTTAAAAAAATGTCAAGGAATATCTTCAGATTTTATGTAACTTCACGGGATATGAAGGGATTTTATAATATTTCTATGAACTTTCAAAGAATTTATTCACAAGAATTGAGAAATTTCAAAGGATCTCAAAGATTTAGAAAAATTTCCAAATATTTAAAAGTATTTCCAAAGATTTTAAAGAATTTGCAAGTTTTTGATTACTCAAAAAAGAATTCCATGAGAACGAAGTTTTTCACAATTTTTAAATTACTGCTACCCAAATAATCATTCAATATTTTTCGAGTTAGATTTGGTGATCTACTTATCTAGATTTGACCAGAGATAAAACAGGAAGTAAAAATACCCAAAACCTTTAGCTTGGGGGTCGATTTTCTAATTTTTTTTTAAAATATAAATTTACAAATTAATTTGAGGAAACATTCAAAAAAATTGTATGATTTCGCTTTTTATTATATTTTTGAACATTTATTATGATTGCAATCATTTTTAAAAATATGTAGGTTATTATAGGTCACGATTAGCTTGACAAAGGAGATCTTTATAATGGTTAGGAAGGACGAACGAAAGACGAAATTGTCAATTTTTGTTCGTTCTTCCTAACCATTATAAAGATCTCTTTTTCTGTTTTTAAGATGTAGTTTTTAAAGTGAGTGAAGCCTCTTTAATTTTTTTGAAACTTGTATAACAATTTTAATATTTTCTAAATTTTGGACTCAAATTTTGACTCCAATTCTTCAAAATTGACATTGCTCTTCTATGTTTGTTTGACTCTTCGAAATTAATCTTATCTCAGGTTTTAAAAACTTTTTGAAAATGGTACGTAATTGTACCGAAAGGTACGCAAAGGATGGAGAAAGGAGTTTTTTAATTAATAAATTCTGAGGAGCAAAAAAGTTTTTGGCTCAATATTTATTTAATTTTATGTGGACCGTAATACATACAAAATTTACAATGTAAAATTCTTAAACATCGTGGGTCGAAGAAAAGGATTGCTTTCTTACTTATCAAATCATTTTACAATTACGATAAATTGTATTAAATAAGATATGGATGAAAATATATTTTTTAAATTACGCAACATAGATGGAGAGAGGTGGGTCCAAACTACTTTGTTACGGCTTGTTAAATGGGGTGGT
>CAKNWT010046087.1:0-11797 GCA_932066315.1 Andricus coriarius | reverse complement strand
ATAGTAAATTTCAATTCGAGCAAAAAAAACATACAATTGAAGGTTTTACTTATTCTAATAAAAAGTTATTCTAGCTAGAAAATCAATGTTTTTATGGGAAACCAGCATTTTACCATCATTAATCTTACCTTTGACAGATGCCATTGGAAGATACGGCCTTTAGCATGACTAGGCGTTTGTTTCCTGATGCTGGAAGTTGAACAAAGCTGAGGCTCTTTCCAGAATCCTACTTATGGATGGTAAAAGATCTATAAAAATGGTAAGTACTTTTGATACAATACGAACATGGTTGTCTGCTCTCTTGTTCTGAGTTTAAGTTTCTATTACACCAGTACATAACATAAGTAAATGCGTGTACCCACTTGTGTGATAATAGAATTTCCTTCGAGTTAATCCCTATTTGTAAATTTCGAGTTCCTTTTTCAAGAAAGTTCTAAGAACCTTCCTTTATAAATAACTTTATTGTGCATCCATTCCTATAACCTCAAATAGTCCTGTACATTTCATACTGCGTTGATCGCATTTGTTTGTTGATAAACGTCACCTGGAATGGCCTTGATATCGCATGTGTACAATATGGAAAACATATTTTTGAACCGCGTGAGGACCAAACAACTTACTCTTTTTATAATAAATGAATTAGTGTTGCATATTTACAGCAAATATTTTTGTTATGACAAAAAACTCTGTAACATAGCTTAGAACCACCTGAATATATCATATATCCGGATAAATTCCCGTCATTTTAAGCCCAAGGCGCACTCTTTCAGTTAAAAAACGGAGCGCCGGGGCATTTTTGAAGATCGAATTTCGAAAAACTCCTTTTCGAGAAAAACTTATCGTCCCCCACTCAAATCTGAAAATAATAATTTTGACTCTAAATTAGAAAAACACGAATATCTCCTTAACTAGAAGCGACCATAAGGGCCCTTTTCATGCGGACGCCCATATGTTTTCTGAATACACGTTTATTTTGCTCGCTCTATAATATAAAATTTAAATTAATTCAGTAAAACCTATCGATTTAAATTTGATGAAATTTGTATTTTTCACAATCATTGTAAAACGGGATGTAAAATATTTTGTGAGGAGTGGGAGGACCCGTGGTGGAGTCCACGTCAATTGATCACGGGAGTTTTCGTGTCTGAATGGGATTTTACTGTAACTCAGGATTTAGGATTGCTTGGTGGTAAAAAAAATCCCACCAAATATTTTTTTTATTGACCGATTTAACTTTGCGACTTCTGAATCTACTTGTTTTAAGATACATTTGAAAATAAATAAAACAAAAAATTTTCTGAAAATTTGGTAAAAAAAATAAAAATGAAAAACGCTTTTTCCAAACAATGCCATTCTTTCTTCAAAGGAAGGTATAAGTGTGGTCTACAAGCCTTAAAATTATTGAAGTGGTTTTGCCACTGGTTTTCGAGAAAAACAAATCAAATGTCAGGTCTTCTATAGCGCGGCGCGGCTCAGTAGGGCAAATCGAATTGTCTGTGGACAAATTAATTTTCAAACCACAATTATGTTCATAATATTTATAATTTCTTTATAAATAAAAAATTAAAAAATTCTGCATAAATCCTTCACATCCCATTAAAAAAAAGGTTTTTAATACTTCTATATATCAAAAACAAAAGTACAACACGAACAATTTTGACTTTTGGAGAATACCTTTAGTTATAAAATATTCAAATTCATTCAAAAAGATCTACAATCAATGACAAAACTATTTAGAAATGTTTTTCAGTAGAATTGTAGAAGTTATAGCATTTATTCAATTTGTTATAAACAAATAAGTGAATGAAAATAAATTCGTGGGGATTAGTGATGTTTGGTCACTTAATTTCAACTAAATTTTTACAATGTATAGCCAAAAGGGGTTTGTGAGTTGGATCAATGAAAATTAATCTCTAATTTATTATATAATTAACAAGTTTTATAGGCAATTATCCGTTCCAGCTATTTGTGCGAAAATAAATACCATTTTTTTATGCAAACGATCGTAAATCACCGTTTGTCTATACATTGTGAAAATTTATTTTGAAATTAAGTGACCAAACATTGCTAATCCGCACATTATTTTCATCCACTTTTTGTTTATAAAAAATTCAATAAATGTTTGAACTTCTACAGTTCTACTGAAAACATTTCTAAATAGTTATGTCATTGATTCTAGATTTTTTTAAACGAATCTGAATATTTTACATCGAACGGTATTCTTCAAAAGTCAAAACTTTTATTGTAATTTTGTTTATGAAATATCAGAGTATTAAAAACCTTTTTTTTAAACTGGGATGTGAAGGATGTATGCAGAATTGTAATAAGTTTTATTTATAAACAAATTTTAAATATGACGAACATAATTATGGTTTGAAAATTAATTTGTCCGCAGACAATTTTATTTGCCCTACTGACACGCGCCGCGCCATAGAAGACCTGACATTTGAATTTGTTCTCGAAAACCAGTGGCAAAACCACTCCAATAATTTCAGGGCTTGTAGACCACACTTATACCTTCCTTTGAAGAAAAAAAAAACAACTAAAGAATTGCATTTTTTGGGACACGCGTTTCTCATTTTCATTTTTTTCATTACATTTTCAACAAAAATATTTTTTTATTTTGTAATGTATCTTAAAACAAGTAAATTCAGACTTCGAAAAGTTAAATCGATCATTAGGTCATTTTAAAAAAAAAAGTTGCCCAAAAACTCAAACTCAATGTTTGCTCACTTAATTTCAACTAAATTTTTACAATGTATAGACAAGGGGTTTGTGAGTTGCATTAATGAAAATTAGTAAATAATTTTGTATATAGTAAACAAATTTTATAAACAATTATCCGTTCCAACTATTTGTGACAAAATAAATACCATTTTTTTATGCAAACGACCGTAAATCACCGTTTTTCTATGCATTGTGAAAATTTAGGTGAAATTAAGTGACCAAACATTGCCAATCTCCACGAAATTTTGTTCAACGACTTATTTGTTTATAAAAAATTGAATTAATGCTTAAACTTCTACAGTTCTATTGACAAAAATTTCTAAATAGTTGTGTCATTGATTCTAGATATTTTTGAATGAGTCTGCATATTTTATAACCAACGGTATTCTTCAAAAGTGAAAAATTTTTGTTGTCATTATGTTAATGAAATGAAAATGTATTAAAAACATTCTTTTTAATGGGATGTCAACGATGTATGCAGAATTCTGTTAATTTTATTTACAACGAAATTTTAGATATGATGAAAATAATTGTGGTTTGAAAATTAAATTTGTCCAGAGACACTTTTATTTGCCGTACTGAGCCGCGCCGCAGCATAGAAGACCTGACATTTGTATTTTTTCTCTCGAAAACTAGTAGCAAACCCACTCCAATAATTTCAAGGCTTGTAGATCACACTTATATCTTCCTTTGACGAAAAAATAAAATAGTAAAAAATGGCTTTTTTGGGAAACGCGTTTTTCATTTTTTTACTCAATTATATAAAAAAAAAAATTTTGTTTAATTGAAAAAATTTTGAAATGTATCTTAAAACACGTAAATTTCGATGTCTAAAAGTTAAATCGGTCAATTAGAACCCAAGATACGTGATTTAAAAAAAAATTTGCCGACCTGTCCGCCATTTTTTCGGATTTTCGAAAAACATTTGGTGGGATTTTTTTTACCACCAAGCAACCATATATCCTGAATTACAGCCAAATCCACACTCACTTTCAGACGAAATAGTATTTTGCATCTTTTTTCTTAAGAGAAAGTACTAACTTTCTTCGTCTTTTCTAACTTCAACTCGCTCTAAATAACGAACTATTTGAACTTTTTAGTTCAGAATTCAAAGACTTATGTGTGAAACTATACTGTAACTAATAGTGTAATTGAAGTTTATTTTCTTTCTTATCAAAAAAAGTTATTAATCTTTTTCTGGGTAAGTCCATAAAGAACGTTGAAATATTTACATTCGCAAATTCTATCGACGTAAGTTGATGCAATCATAAACTACAAGAGGTTGAAATGTTTAGTAGAATCTGTGAAAGTTTTCTGCAAAGTTTTACTTCTATTGAAGTAGCTATTCATGAAGTACGAAGGTTTTATTGTTTTGCGTGGTGCCACGAGATTGACTCGCAGCTGCGCAGCAGACTGTGAACCCAGTGTAGACGTAGAAAATGTTATTTTCCAACCAATTTTCATGAATTTTTCTATTTTTTTTTATTTTACAGAGCAAAAGTTTTTATTTATAGCACATTTATCATCTTTTGTTTCAATCAGTTTCCAATCTTTAAGATATGATTTTCCCTACCTCCTTCTTTATCTTATGTGCACGGTTTTCTTCGAAAATTTAAACATTGAAACGTAGTAAGCAAAAAAGGCCTATTATTGCATTTTGTAGAAATAAGAGCACGGGGGGGGGGGGTATATTTCCTGAAAAATGTATGACATATTTGTGAACACCCCCTAATATTTGCGATCATTGCAGGTGTATCATTAAAAGTAAGAGAAACTTCCTTAGTCCATGCATGTAGTACTTTTTCAACGTATTAACTGGGTAAAACGCTTTTTTGCTAAACCGGTTTATTGAGGGTTCTGATGAAAATTCTAAATTTGCTAGAAATGACTACGACAAGTTCCGGAAATATGTTTGAAAACAGTTGTCTAAATCGTATTTACGTGGACTGACCCACTCCATTGTATTTTAGAGCAAAATGTTCAAAAGCAAAAGTAAACTCGAGAGAATGTTGAGAAAGTTAAAAAAAGAGAACCTTTATGTCTAATAGGTGCCGTGTTATGACTCTTCAAAGAACCCGAATTTTTTCAAACAAGAGGTCAAAACACATAATTCTGAAGTTTGTAGTTGTGCATTGAAACCTGTTCATTTTATGGAAAAATGTTCCGGATAGCCCCAATAAGTCATAAGTTATGGCCTCCTAAAGTTGATCACTGTTGACCTATCAGGGCAAATTACTCGTGTTCAGTTTTTTCAAAATATGTACATCGATTTTGGATAAAGCAACGTTAATGATACCAGAAAAGAAGTAGTGCAGGAAATTATGCATAAATCTAAAAAAAAAAATCTTCTAACCTCCATAGGCTCTTTACCTAGGTACTGGAAAATGTACTGCGACCGTATTTGAGCATTTTGGTGGCATATATACATCTGTAGTTCATTACAAACACACTTTTTCTCATTTTTTCTTAAAAAATAATTAATTGTTTAACCATCAATGGTTTAAACAATTGTTTAAATAATACTCTTCGCACTATCAGTTGTGTGCATATTTTAGTTATCTTCTTTATCAATTTACTTCCAGAATAACTGTTGTCGAAAGTGAATGAAAGAAAAACGGTAGATTAACTGCTTTTACATGTTTATTCATTATTTATAAAAAAATGGTATTTAAGGGATTAGTTTTATAACATTGTATTATTTTATCTTAAAAATCAAAAAAATAGATAAGCTGATCATCGCGGAGGTAACAATTATCGTTAATTTTTTAGTGTAAAAGAATATTTAGACAAATTAATTACGTAATTATGCAATGAATGAAAAACTAATTAAATAATAGACTGATTGACTGATAAATTACTTAGTATGTACTCCATCTCCTGATACTGAGTAGTTTATCAAGCATTCAATCAATTAGTCAATTATTGAATTCGTTTTTTCACTAACTGCATAATGATGTAATTAATTTGTTTATATATTTTTTTGTTATCAACAGTTGACAATGATTGTTTCTTATGCGACGATTAGTTTATCAATTTTTTGCATTTTTAACATGAAATAATATAATGATGTAAAACTGATCCCTCCAGTAACATTTTTTTATGAATAATAAATAAACAATGTAAAAACAGTCAATTTATAATTTTTCTTTCATTCACTTTCGACGATATATAATCAGGGAGTAATTTTCACGAATAAAATACATAAAGTATGCACACAATTGATATTGTGAAGAATATTATTTAAACAATATTTCATGGTCATAACTCTTAGCATATAAGAGTTGAAACAGTTTTTTTTTATTTTACGAAAAATGTGGCCCCCTGTCATTTAGCCTGTTACCGTTTTTGCGTAAGATATGCACGAAACGAGTTATTAAAAAAAAACTTTTTTGGTTGAAAATAGCAAAAAAATGTTTTTTTTGTTAGGTCATAACTCTTGCCCTATGAAGGCTCTATTTTTGTAGATTTACGCATAATTTCCCGCACTAAAATTTTTTTCTTGCATCATTAACGTAGCTTTAGCAAACGAAGTGTTAAAAAAAACTGAACATGAGTAATTTTCCTGGGAAAGTGGTCAACTTTATGAAGCCATAACTTATGACCGATTGGGGCTAGGTCATTGTTTTTTTAGAATTATTCGAAATTGCATCTACTTTAATTAAAATCAGGAACATTTTTTCGAAAAATTAACATGTACCAAACACGATTTTCGGAACTTTTTTCGAAAATATTACTGGGACGCGTCGTAGACATTTCTAGCAAATTTGGAATTTACATCAGGTCCCCTCAATCAATAGAAAAAAAACGCTTTACCTACTTAATACGGTGAAAATACGTTTTTTCGTACGAGACGCCTGGACTACTTGAAAATAAAAAATTAATGGGAAGTATAATTAATTTTTAAATATTCAATTGATATAGAGGTCATATTGGAGAATAACATTTTCTGCGTCTAGACCTGGATGCCTGCTGCGCCCTGCTACGGTCATCCCACTCTTTGAAAAATATTTTATGTCCCGTTTTACGATGCGGTGGTTCAATTGTAGATGTAAAGATGTTCAATACAAATTCGAACCTCCAGATGTATTGTTTTCATTTTAATAGAAAGTATTAGACTTTTTTGTGAAGTTATACCTTGCATATGTTGTAGGCAAATAAAAAATTAAGGGTTTTGGTTAAAACCCTAGGGAATTAGCTAAACGCGGGTGTTTAGGAAAATGTTCCATTCAGGTATTAACTTTTCTCGAAATCCCTAATTTATTCAGAAACTGAGAACACTTTCAGGTCATTTCTCTAAATTCATAAAGCGTTTTAGGTATTTAGAAAAATCTAAAATTTAGAAAGAGAATTAGTCATCACTTTGTTTTATAATTCATTAGAGTTTAAAATTAAAATACATTAAACTGATATATAATAATTTAAAAGGTTTTTTACGAACCGATTTTCAATCTATAGTTTAAAATTAAAATATTGAAGTTGATTGCATATTATTTATCACAATTTTGATCAATTAAAGGCTACAGCAATTTAAGTATCAAAAGTACAAAAATAAGATTACAAAAAGATTATCGGCGATTTTTAAGTTTCTATCTAGACGCTTTTTTTTGTACTTTAAAATACAATGTTGGCAGTTTTCATTGAAACTGCACTTTTTGCTAATAAATATATATAAACTATTTGTTGCCACAGAAAGCACTTTGTTGGCTAAGTATACTGTCAAGAAGAAAAAATTATTGCTAATAAAATTCATTAAAAAGATTTAATAAAAATGATTTATTCCACAAATTTTAAGAATTGTCTAACGATTGCAAATCACTTCGTAACAAATATTTTTAATTATAATCAGTGCAATGTATTTTAATTTTGAACTATATGAATTATAGGACAAAATAAAGACTAATTCATGCTTAAATTTGAGATTTTTCTAGATACCTGGAACGCTCTAGGAATTTACAGAAATTAGCTGAAAGTGCTCTAAATTCCTGAATAAACCAGGGATTTAGAAGATTTTTCTAAACGCCCGCATTTAGCTAATACCCTAGGGTTTTAGCCGAAACCCTAGTTTTTCTAATAACGTAGAACATATACATGGGCATTTTATGTCTAGAACCTTTAATTCTTTTTATAAGTTTATTTCAAAATGATTTACTCTACAATATTTTTTCCTCCAGGATCCTCTTTCACCGGGCCCTTGTCTGGATATCAGTGACGATGAGCTCGTTTCAATATCAGTACGCGACCTGAATCGCCAACTAAAGCTTAGAGGTCTATCTCGCGATGAGATAGTGCGTATGAAACAGCGACGAAGAACATTAAAAAATCGAGGCTATGCCGCCAGTTGTCGGATTAAACGCATCGAGCAAAAGGATGAACTAGAGACTGAAAAAACTCAGGAGTACAGAGACATGGAAGCAATGCAGGATGATAATAACAGGATGCGAGAGGAAATAGAATCTTGGCATTCTAAATACTTAGCCTTAAAAAAATTCGCTTTGCAAGAAAAAATACATCTTCCGTCTGAATTGGAAACGATGTAAATTATCACTATTAATCTATTATAATTGCTCTAATTACACATTAATTTAGTAAAATACAATATTGAAAGCACGCGGGTGAGGGGAATAAAGTATTTCGTTTTTATAAGGTTTTAAGTTTTTAGTTAAGTTATCTGAGTATTTTAAAGAATCTTGCCGCTTACGTGATTAATCAACATGATCAGAAAGACTATAAAAACTACCTCTTGTGTCCTTCATTGTTCCATGACGATTAACACATTTGAAAATAGATAATTGCAAAAATGTGCTGAATTGTATGGAAATATATGCAATAAACGTGTACCTTATTATACAAATAGAATATAACTGTCTTATTATTCAGATCCTTTAGTACAAATTTTGACCGTGGGGATCTTGCAGTTTTGATTTAATTTAATATTTGAAATTTTGAATAAAAAGTTTAAACTAAAAAAAAATCTGGAAAATAATGCGATATCAAAAAAAGTGTCAAGTGATATTTTCCTAGAACTTTTTTGGAGAAACAATTTTGTTACCTTGACATTTTTCGTATCTTGTGCCGCTTTGACAAAAAATGTGAATTTTGTTTTTCAGATAAATAAAATGCTCTCTTCTCTTCAAGGAAAAAAACGGTGAGGTTTTTGAGTAAATTGACTTTGAATATTTTCAGAAAAATCGCCACCATTTTATCAATTTGTAACTTTTTAAACTTTTTCCAACGGATTTCGATAGAGGAGAGAGATATTATTAGAATCAGGAGTACACAGATAAATATCTATATTAGATTAAAAAATATCACACTTTGAAAAAAAATTGACCATTTTTTGATAATACGCGGTTTCATTTTTTTTTAATTCAAATACTCATAACTTTGTCAAAACGAATTTTTCGGCAAATTGGTAAGATACGTGTCATCTTATTCCCTTTGAAGAACAGTATATTTGAAAGGCAAATGATTCTATGACCTGACCGTGGACTGCCTGCACAATTTGAAATGAATTCGGTCATTTATCAATATTCATTATTAATAATTAATTAATTATAATAAATAAAGCAAAAAAATACTCGTAAAGAATGGAAATTTATTATAACAATTAGAGTATAAAAATAATAAACTTAAAGAGTAACTGCGAAGGTCACTCAAGGTATTTTTCTTTAAAAAAATTGATTTCATCTACTTTTCTCTAGTTTTTTCATTATAATACACACGAGATTTATACATTTGGATGAAAAAATCCGTTCAGTAGTTTGACAAATATTCTTTATAAATCAAATTGTTTTTCAGAAAATGACCTCAATCAACCTTTAATTAGTACATATTTTTAAAATCTGAAAAAACTTAAGCTTAATAATTCACTAAAATTCACAATCCACGAGCGCCAGAACAAAATTAGAAACAAATAGAGTCAATTTAATCATATTTTCAATCAAATTGACCTTCAGCGACCGTTAAATGTTTTTTTTTCTAATTCTGACAAAAATCAGGTGTTGTTTTCTTATGGAGATGAATAATTTAAAGGGTGCCGAATTAATTTATAAAAATAAAGCTTGAAAAGCACAATAATGTACATCATAATTTCTAGGAAAGAAAGACGCAACATAATATACAGGACAGTAGAAAAATTTGTCATCTTTTTATATTTCGTGATTTAAGATACATATCAGTTGACTAACTACATGAACATTAATTGAATTACCCAAGAGTCTGTATCTCTGCTTATTAGTGACGGTATTCGGAAACGAAAATTCTTCCGGAAAGCACATAAGCCTGGACACTTCTTTGGGCGTGAAATATCTTAATTTCAAACCAATCAGAGACTTTAACTCTTCCAAAGACACTTCCTTGTAACTCTTCAACTTAGAAAAGTGTTCTTTCATTACGTCGTCTGGATATGGACAAAATACAGAACCAGTTCCTTCCACGTAGTGACCATAGGCTTTAGTAAAACAACATGAACCGTTTGCATCTTCGTTTCTTATGTCCAAAATCGATACATACTTCTGAAGTATCTTTTCTGAAATTAGATATTGCTCCTCTACCTCTTCCTGAATAATGTGTCGTAGTTTATAACACTGTGAATCAGTTTTTTGATTTAAGAAACCATCTTTAGAAGCCAATAACCTATGCCGGCTGTTAGGAAAAATTCGAAAAATGTTTTCTGGGAGAGAACTGACAAGAGTGGAATCTTCGAAGCAAAAGTTAAGATCTTTTCTCTTGGCTAAAAGATAGTATCTATGCCTCGAATTAGGAACACCGAATTGACATGGACTAAGTAAAAATTCCTTGTAATTAAATCTATTCTGAAGGCACGTAACGAGCTCATTTCTTGTTTCAGATGTATCAAATCCTTTTACGTTTTCCACTAAAATGAACTTCAAGGTTTCGATTTGAGGTATGAGCTTCAGAATGTGGAATAAAGATTCGGATCTGTTATCCAAGGCATCTTTTTTTAGGCCTACTCTTGTGAATGGTTGGCATGGCGGACTCATAAGAATTGTGTCGATGTTAAGTTTTCTTATTTCTTCTATGCTTAGCGACTGAATGTTTCTGCTGATGTTTGAAGTTTTTTGGAAGTTGTACTTGTAGACTTCATTTGCGACAGTATTTACGTCAATTGAAAGAACGACTTCACCTTCGACGTTACTTTCTGTAAAAAAACGTTTGGATTTATTTTTTAAACTCAACTGATATTGAAAGAAAATACATATTCTATAAATTCGACGTATCCTGATAAAAAAACCAGTAACTGGTACAAGGTATTTTTAACTGAAATATAAGAAAAAAATAGCTGCATATTTAAATACTAAAAAATGGAGTTTAGTCTACAAACTCAAGTTTGTTGAAAATAGAAAGTTTATATTTCATTGAAAATTCACAACCAGGAACATTCAATAGGTTTGAAATATGCAATTGTTCAATAGGTTTAGCTTCACTCAAAAATGTTCAAAACATTTCAAATCAGGAACATTCAATAGATTGTGCAATTCAAAATTGGGAACCCATACAATTTAACAATTTTAATATGTACCGTCAAAATCACGTAATGATTCCGGAACTAAGCATAACTAATTGTACATTTTAAAAATTTTCAATCAAATCTGTTTTAGAATTAGGCGCTCAAATTGAACAATTGAAATAGTTCAACCTTGAAACGTTGAAAAATGAAGAATTTCCAATTACGATTAAAATCTGACAATTTTTAATTTAGAATCATGAAATTAAAAGATTTTTGATACTGAAACTCTTTAAAGTTTAACTGTCTTAATTTTAATTATTTTCAAATATATATCGAAATTCGACCATTTCGATTTTGATTGAAGAATTAAAAAATCATAAATTGAATAATTTTAAGCATTATTAACCGAACAAACTGTTCATATATTGAGGCTTAAAATTCGAAGTCGTTTAATTTTGAACTATACAATTCATTTAGGTAGAAATTCATTGCTCAAGCCTTCCACTAATGTATAAAGCACCTAATTGTTTTAAACCTTAAAAGTAATTGTAATATTATCTAGGGTTTCAAATCTAAAGTGTTAAATTGGACATTTTACAA